>CM053789.1:365702627-365877627 GCA_028749045.1 Cupressus sempervirens
ATCCAATTCCTTAACATAGTAGGTCACTTTCCTAGGTCAAAATAAATTGGCAAAATTATAAGCATAAAATACCACAAACTCATTCACACAATTTGACACAAGGATTTTACCTAATTTGGGAAAAACCACCAGTAACATCTTACCAATTTTTACTCTTTTAAAGTGATGCCCTATTAAAGGCTAACCTAATTAGAGGTTACAATACACACTATTAAATGTGATCTGCTTAAAGGATTTCAATCAACCTATTAGGAGTGATCCTTGTTAGAGGACTTTAGAGCATTCCATTAGAATTTTACATAGTTAAAATATTTATTAATGAATATTAGGTCAACCTTAATCCAAAGGATTTATCCAAATTGATAGTGTTGTCAGAAAGTAACAACGGGATTTGATATGATAATAAAACACAACTCACTTGTAGATTATAGATCTCTAGTTCAGTCCTCCATTCTACTTGGCATTCATACTCTTCAACTTTGATATTGTGTTCACCCTTCAAGCATTGATCATCTTAACCCTTCTTTCTTTGTATTCTAATTGTAGACTCTTCTATTCAACCAACATATGAAGCAACACCCTATACTTCTTGTCTTCCTTAGGTTATCGCACATGACAACCTTTGATTCTAGTCTACTATTTCTATAAATAGAAAATTTAGATTTTTTTTGTTTAACCACAATAATCTATTTTAGGGTTAGGTAAGATTCAATGAATCTACCCACTTTTTCAGTTTAGTCCCTCTAAAAATTTCTTTTCCAATCTTCTTTCAATTCACCTCAAAATGGTTTAACTTGAATTTTTTGCCACCAGCCCATCATACTTATCTTACACACACTTCACACAATTCAAGAAATCAAATTATCTAGCTTAGATTTGTCAAATATTTTATTTAACACTTTTTTGTTATTACTTGGCATCTACATTGTTCAATCTACAATAACAATCATTTGATGCTTGATCAACATTGGGTTACTCAACATCAACTACATCTTTTCATCTCGATCACCACTGTTATTTCCCTAATGCTCGACACAAGTAATAAATTTTATGATGCTCAACACTTACTATATTTTTGACACTCAATACTTACTGAATCTTGCTTGACCAGAACTAAGTTTTCTCGGCTTACACTATTTGGTCAGCTAGGCTTCGCAGACACTTTTTTATGGAAAAACTTCTTCTTTCCTTAGCTAAAGTAACCATTCACTTTAGCCTTTAGTAGATTAATAATACATAATATCATCAATGTCTTACTTCTTGGTGATAGTGCTCCTTTTATACACCAAATAACTCAACCTTTCTCTAAGTTCTCTTGTTATCTTATCTTTTCAAATCCTCCTTATCAATCAAATAAATGATAGCATTTAGACCAAAAAGCACTTGTCTCACCGGCAAGTAGTACATTTGACATATTGACAAAATAATAATTATTCCATGATAGGTTCCACACTTCAAAAAATCTCTTTTTCAAAAATCTCCATCTTTGGCATTGATGGCAAACCAATAGTAACAACAATACCAAAAAGAAACTTAATGTCTTTGAAATATTTTAGTCTATCAATATGTGTTTGAAGTAGGGCCACACCACCCATACCAACTCACAACCAAGATCACAAAAAGATGGAGACAAAGAGATGACAGAATGCTTCATAACATGTTTTATTAATACTTGAATATCCTTACAACATTCTCCAAATGAAAGGACTCCAAATTCTTACAATATAAGAGAGATTTCTCACTAAGAGCTTCTACAAAAAGAGCCTATCCTTCAAGAGGTTATACTCGAAGAGCTTCTACTTCCCAAACTTCTACTTCTCGAGCTTTCTTACAAGAGATTACATTTGAAGAGCTTCTTCTTCTCAAACTTCTACTTCTCTAGCTTCCTTACAAGATATTGCATTCAAAGAGCTTGATTACGAATGAACATAAGCCTTCCTTAAATAGGCACTTACCACCCAATGCATGATTTATCCACAACATTCTAGAATTCCACCTGTACACAGTATCCACAACCTTCTACAATATCCATAACTTTCTAGAATACAACTAAGCACCACTATGTGGCCCAATTAGAAAATTACATTTCTTTTGTATATGACAACAAATATTAAATGCATGATTTAAGGAACTTTCCAAAAACTTCTTAAGATGCCACCTACACACCTCGATTAATGGAATAACAACTATTTTTATTATTTTCTATTTATGCCACCTATGCACCTTGAAAATAAAAATTCCTTTTTTCTCCTTTTTTCCTATTTTTCAAATTTTTATTATTTTCTTTCTATTTTTGTCACTTTCTCTCTCCTCTACAATTTTAATTTTAATTTTAATTTTTTTTATATAAATTAAATTTATTTATTTATGTTTTTAAAATTTAATTTTTCCATGAAAGATGCTCCTGCATCAGAGCATCAGTGTCATTCCTCTATATAGGATAATGTAAGATTTGTCAATCTCCTTCAATATAAGTTCTCCCTCTGACTTCTATTAACAATATTTTTCTCTATCTCCCTCTTTATTTTATCTCCCTCTTTCTTATATCTCCCTCTTTGACATCAATGCTAAAGAATTTTCATCTATACATGGAGATATAATCAATTCAGGTTCTCCCTCTATCATCTTTCATGTGATTGTATATCTTCTAATTCGACACCTTCATTACTTTAGGTAGCTCCTAAAGTAAGATCCACTGCATCAAATTTTAAAATATGACATTCAAATTAGTTGATGCAGGGCACTACTCTTGCTTCTTAAGTAGCTATCGATAGGGGTATCACCCCTAGTTTACCTCTAAGATATTCATGTGCATCCTTAGGTAAATATTTTGTGTATATATTAGCTATTTGTTCTTTCGTATTCACATATTCCATTTTCACTTCTTTGTCTTGAATCAACTCTCTCATGTAATGATACTTGATTTCAATGTGCTTAGTCTTTGTGTGAATCAAAGGGTTTTCAAAAATGTTTATAGAACTTGTATCGCCACTTTAAAGTACCACAGGTTTAGTAATACCCTCCTTCATTCCTTTGAGCAGTTGCTTGATCCATACCACATTTGTGCAATTTACTGCACAAAAACCACATATTCAACTTCAATAGTAGATTGTGGTATACAATTTTGTTTCTTACTAGTCTAGGTGACCAATCTCTTTCCTAAGAAAAAAGCCCCACCACTTGTACTCTTTCTATCATCCATATTTTTAAACCAATCCAACTTCTACATAGGCTCTTAATTCAAACTTGTCATTTTTCTTATAGTATAGACCATAGTCTTATGTTCCTTCCAAGTATCTCATCATCCTTTTATCATCCATCAAATGATTCTCCTTAGGATTTACAGAAGACCTTGGGGTAAGTGCACCAAGTTGTTGTGCAAAAAGGGGGGTCTAGGTGGACACCTTTTTACTGAAATCAGCAATTTCTGAACTTCAACAAGAATTTAAAAATAGTTATGCTCAAAATTTTAAGATATGAAAAAACCAAAAGTAGTAGTCCTCTGAATCTAGTTTCTAAACTACTATTTTTTTTTCAAAATGGTTTAGTTTTAGGTCCTCAAAAAAGGGGTCCAGAGAAAGCGGTACTATTTATTACAAGAAAACATAACATAGTACAAAGTGTTGCCCCCTTAAAATTTTAACTTTTTTTTTTGAAATTATTTAATCGCTCTGGTCAAAAGTAACCTAACACTATGTAGTTTATCCCAGATTTTTTGGGTAATTTTATAATTTGTATTTTTTTTAATGATTTTTTTAATTAGACACATCCCAAAAATGTGAAATATTTGTGTGCTCCCCCTAGAAATGATTGAAAACTAATCTAAAATCAAAACTTCTTTTTTTCAAAGTGTGTAGAATGAAGTCTAGTTTCTTAAAAAGTAAGTTGTTACAAAATTTGATGAACGTGCTAGAATCTATAGCCCAATTAGTAAATGTTGGTTTTTGACAAAAAATGGACATACATTCAAAAGAAATTATAGATGAAAGGCTTGCAATAGTTCAAATAAAAAATTAATTATGTGGTTATATAGCTAACCCAGAGACCTACAATGTCATGTAACATAATTTTATCAATGCTCAACCATGAGGAAACTTGAAGGAGAGCACACAAGAAAAATCAATCATTTTTTATATGTTTACAACAAAACACATCTCAGACCAGTTTACAAACTGCAAAACTTTGGGTTGGATCCGCAAGGAAAAACCAAACCTTCGGCTGGGTAGAATGGAAAGCTTTAAATAGCATGTGCACCATATAGTGCATGCATGCTATAGCATGCACACTCTATTTAAATCTTTTTAAATTTAATTATAAATAGTGCATATGTGCTTTATAAAAAAAATTATTTTGAAAAGCACATATGCGCTATGGCTTGGGATACCCAAGCCATAGCACATGTGCACTACAGTGTGTATACGCTTTTCAAAACTATAAAAAAAAAGGGTGTCATCTTTTTGGTATCACAACTTGGTGCACTTACCCCTTGCAAAAATCCCAACAACCAATGCAATGTCAGATCTTCTATGAACTACATATTGCAATTTTCCAATTATAGACCTATACAACATTTGATTTAGTTTAATAGAATCATTAGTTTCGGATAGTTTGTGTCCTATAACCATAGGAGTACTAACAGGTTTTGAATCTTCCATACCAAAAAAATTCAATAATTCTTTAACATACTTGGACTGAGTGATGTAAATACCATATTTCATCTGATATACTTGCAATCCAAAAAAGAATTTTCTCTCTCCAAATAGAGACATTTCAAACTCTTTCTTCATTCCATTTGCAAATGTCTTACATAATGCATTTTTCTACTAGTAAAATCGCTTTACCTCCTTTTGTCTTCAAGTATAAATTGTTTTTATCATTTGTCTTCTCAAAACCAATCTTCATGAGATAGTTGTGAAGCCTCTCATACCATGATCTTGGAGCTTTCTTTAAATGATATAAACCTTTGTGTAACCTACATACCATGTTCTTGTTTTTTGGATCAACAAATCCTTCTGGTTGTTCTATGTAAACCTCCTCTTCTAGTATACCATTTTGAAATGTTGACTTCACATCCATTTGATAAAATTTGAAACCTTTGTATATAGAGTAAGCAAGAAGAGTTCTTATTCCTTCCAATCTTGCAACTATGAAAAATGTCTCTCCATAGTCAATTCCCTCATCTTTTGCATATCCCTTGAAAAATATTCCCATCGTATTCCTTGTGACTTCACCATTCTCATCTAGTTTGTGTAATTACACCCACTTGGATCCAATCACATTCTTCTTTTTTGGTCTGGGTACTAGAGTCCATGTTTTTTTCTTCTCAATTTGATTAATATCTTCTTTCATGGATTTACTCTAGTCCTCATTCTCTAATGCATCCTTCACTAACTCAAGCTCATGCATGCTTAACAAACATGTATCACTTCTTAACCTATTTATTATTGCTCTAGATTCATTATTGCCAATAATTTTTCTAGTAGGTTGATGTCTTCTGACATACTTGTTAGAGTAAATAATTAATTAATTATTAATTATTTATTCTATTACTTAAGCTTACTTAGATAAATGCATTTATTTAATATTTTGTATTTAATGCATGTAGTGGTTAGTTGTTGACAACATAGGAGTTTGTTCCCTTCTAGCATGTTCCAACTTTTTTGGATGTGTGTTGAGTTGTCATCCTTATCTTCTACCACTTTCCAGCTTGTTCTACAAGCTTCCATGAGCTCTTTATAAGCAGGCTCCCTCATTGTATTTTCATCACATCACTTCTTGTATATGTGTAAATACATTTTCATTGTGTTTCAATATCGTGTGGTCTCTCATGTCCGTTTATGGTTTTTCCCTTGCTCCATGCTCTTTCTCTCCTTGGCTTCTCTTTGACAGGTTCTCGCATGCAGGTGATCTTGGGCATCTTTGGAGTTGGCTTTCCTCAACTCCAACATGGTATCAGAGCCTTCCTGTTGCTGCTTAGTTGAAGATTTTTTGAAGCCATGATTTGAAGTCACAAACCCTAGTTTGTTTGTGCATTTTTTCTTCAAATCAGGGGATTTGCAAATTTTCGGAGCATATTGGGGCCAAAGAGACACCACCATTGGATTTGGAATGCCATTTGTAGTGAGGATTCATATAAAGCTTTTTGATTTTGGAGACAGAGCTCCGAGAGGCAAAAATTTTTTTGTTGCAGGGCCATATAGACCCGTACGGATGATTTTTGAGTAGAAAAATAAAAAAATTGTTTAAGGGTCAACCACCTAACACCCACTGCCGCACCGCCATAGCGCAACACGCACGCAACTCGCCGACCGTTGCCACTTGCAGCGCCACTGCAGAGCTGCTGAGGCCTGGCTGCTGCCCGAGCACCGCCCCTCCTCAACCTCCGCTGATAGCAAATGCCTGACATCGCCACTCCATCGGGATCTATAGCCTCCA
This sequence comes from Cupressus sempervirens, assembly GCA_028749045.1. Lineage (NCBI taxonomy): Eukaryota > Viridiplantae > Streptophyta > Pinopsida > Cupressales > Cupressaceae > Cupressus > Cupressus sempervirens. The sequence continues at coordinate 365,709,063 of CM053789.1, forward strand.
CTCCACCCATGACCAACTCTGCCACCGCCTCTCTGTCTGCGCCCAATCATTTGCCCAGCTGCATAGTCAACATCTACGTCAACACCCTCTGCTGGATTTTGACCAGTCAGTAGTTGCCACTTGGCACAATGCAAGGTGACACATAGCCTGGGTGCCATGCGGTACCTTGCTACGTGGACCTGCCATGTTACCCCTGCCATGATGGATTTTGCCACGTGGCTGCCACATGGTGTGCCAAATGGCACCTTTTTTTGCATGATGGTTGATGTGGTCATTAAATTTTTTCCAGTGAAATGCTGACATTAGCATGACATCAACACTGCATCAGCCTTGCTTGCACATCTCCTAGGGTCATTTTGGACCTACCTTCAATTTTTTGGCCATAACTTATGCATACGGAGGTATTTTTCTGATCTAAAAGAAGCGTTGAAAAGATGGTTATGAGACAGAGACTTTTATATAGGTATTTTTAGGTTTTGATGCATTTTTATTGCCTATTTTTCAGTCAAAGTCTAAAGTTCCTTTTTTAACTCCGACAAGCATATCTTTTGCATCCCATGCCCCTTTTTTGAAAACTTTATATTTCTAGAAATCTGGTTCTGTGTACTTTTCAGAAATGTAGTCCTTTTTCTTAGTTTTTAGCTCATGCTCTTTCTATCATAGTTTTGGCATTTTTGTTGTATGGTAGATATTTTGAGTGTTTTAGGCCCGAGGATCAGTTTTTTGGCATGGTTTCCTTTGTTTTAGGCTATAGTATGTTTTGTATCAACTTGTTTTTAGTTTTAATCATTGCAGCTATCATTTTGAAGCACTTGTTTGTATCGCACTAAGATAAAGTGTCACTTTTGCATTCTGGGGATCATGAATGTTGTTTTGAGTCAGTTGTAAATGCACTATTTTCATAAAGCACCATGGGGGGGATAGTTGTTTGTTGTTTTAGGCCTTCTCCCTTTGTCAAGTGAGTGTCCCTTCCATGACATTAGCTCCATGTAGAGTCAATTTGACCGTGTCTTTATAGGTGTCTGTACCTCTTTCCCTCTCTCGTCATTCTTGATTCATCTGTAGGAGACTTTGGCCCACCTTCTCAGTTGCCTGTCATCACACCATGTCTGCATTAAGGGGGGGTTATGGTGTTGTTCTAATGCATCTGTGGTTTGATTGTTCGATAGTGTGAACTATGTATTCAGTGGTTGATTCTATGTACAAGGCGATTGCAGTGGCTAGCTACCTATGCATTTTGGTGAGATGGATCATCTACCATATAAACATGCTCGATTTGTACCTTCTTCTTCCATGGAGGTTCTTCAGATCAGTAGTTTGGCAGATTTTGCAGCTTTTTCATGCTTCAGTGATGCTTCTTCATGATCACTCCTTATTTCTATTTTTGGGGACATTCCCCTAGTTGGAGGCTTCTTCAGTTCTTCACTAGGTTTGCCTCCTTTTGGGGGTAGGGTTTTTCCCACGTGGTTTTCTTTCTTTCCCCATTTTCAGAGGTTGCATTTTGTTGCATTGTGCATGGGTACCTAACATGGCCTCGTTGTCGAGACCCATCCTACATTTCATCTTAGTTTTGTGAGCTTAAGGCATTTCCCTAAGTTGCACTTAAGGGGGGGTGTTAGAGTAAATAATTAATTAATTATTAATTATTTATTCTATTACTTAAGCTTACTTAGGTAAAAGCATTTATTTAATATTTTATATTTAATGCATGTAGTGGTTAGTTGTTGACAACATGGGAGTTTGTTCCCTTCTAGCATGTTCCACCTTTTGTGGATGTGTGCTGAGTTGTCATCCTTATCTTCTACCACCTTCCAGCTTGTTCTACAAGCTTCCATGAGCTCTTTATAAGTGGGCTCCCTCATTGTATTTTCATCATATCACTTCTTGTATATTTGTAAATACATTTTCATTATGTTTCAATATCTTGTGGTCTCTCATGTTCATTTAGGGTTTTTCCCTTGCTCCATGCTCTTTCTCTCCTTGGCTTCTCTTTGACAAGTTCTCACATGCAGGTGATCTTGGTCGTCTTTAGAGTTGGCTTTCCTCAACTCCAACAATACTTTGACAATATTGGTTCTTTTCTTCTTTGTACAATAGGTCTGTCAACTTTAGATTCATTGTGCACTTCTTTATCAGGTAGCTCAACATTCCTTTCATGTACATTGATCTTAGTATTAGAATGCACCTTAGCTTCTATCTACAACTTGACTTCTAAAGGAAACTTGGTTCCTGAATGCAACTCAAAATCTATTATATGTGACTCGATAGACATTGATACTTGTTGATGATGATTTACAACTTGGTTCACAACTTTAGATCAACGTTCATGTCTTCATAGTAGTATTTGAAGGTTTTTTACTCTTCAGGTTCCTTCTTATGTTTATCTTCATGTACCTCTGTATATTCATCAAATTTCACATTTTCACTTTCCACAACATTGTTAGTGTTAGTATTTAAACACTTATAAGCTTTACTTCTTGTGGAATAGCCTAGGAATATACCTTCTTCATTTTAATCATCAAGTTTACCATTCTTGTTGTCCTTAAGAATGTAGCACTTGCTTCCAAATACCTAAAAATATTTTACATTGGGCGAGTGATCATACTATAGTTCAAAAGGTGTGGAATTTGTACCTTTCTTTACTTGTACTCAATTCAAGGTATAGACTTCTATGCTTACATCTTTTCTCTAGTATTTTAAAGCAACACTATTCTCCAGCATCAGTTTGCTAGCACGGTCCATTACAAATCTATTCCTCCTTTCAACAATCCCATTTTGTGGAGGGGTCCTAGGGGAAGAAGTTTGTCTCTTGATTCCTCTATCATTATATAATATCTCAAAATTGTTTGATGTAAATTCTCCACCTTTGTTAGATCTTAGAAATTTCAAGCTTTTACTAGCCTTCTTTTCAACTCTAGTCAGCTACCACTTAAACATTCAAAAATCATTAGATTTTTGTTTCAAAAACATAACTGTCATCATCCTAGAATAACCATCACAAATAGGTTAATGTACTTTTCACCTTTGTAGCTTTACACATCAATTGATCCATATAGATTAGTATGAGCTAATTTTTGAATTTCTTTTGAGTCTGAGGGCAAAAGCACAAACTTGTGTTACCCTTTTGTACAGGAAAAGGCTAACAAAAGTATAACTATTCACCTTCAATGATATAAAATTGGTACTATTATTTTAAATTTTTTTTAAAAAGTAAACAAATGAAATGTGTAGAAATGGATGAAGTTTAGGATTATTATTTTTAATAATTATTTGGAACAAGATTTGATATATTTTCCTAATTTTTATAGATAAATTTTTAGTTGCTAAAAAATGCTGAAAATCATGGGTCTGGTTCCCACCAGAAAACTTTATGGAAATAAACTTATTTCCCTTTGATCTCAGACTATGTTATAGATAACATATATTCGTAAAATAATAAAAAATAAAAAATAGTTTTAGACCTATATTTTCTCTTTTGTAGTGATTGAAATTTCAACTCACTTGATTTTGATAGTTTTCATCTTCCACCATATTTTTCAAAACAAATCTATTCTAACTAGAAGAAAAATTATACATTCTAGAAGAGGACTCTCTCCTCTAGAACATCATATAATTTTTAAATTTTTTTGATATGATTTAATATTTTCTTTCTTTCTTAAAATCAACATCTTTTTGAGTGTTAAAATAGGTGGTTGTAGAATTTTTTAATTACAATATACTATATCTAATGAAAACACTATAAACTCTATATGACAATATTCTTGACTTTGAGCTCTATAAAATGATTTTTATATGTTATTAGAAAAATCATAAAAAATAGTAAGAGTTATTGAAATGCTATTTTTTTGAAATAAATTTATTTATTTAGTAATTGGATACAAACTAGTATAAAACATGCATTTAATGGACATATCTAATTGGAAAAGTGTGAGACCATATATAACTTAACTAAAATTAATTTATCTAGATAATATGTCTAAACAAAATTGATTTTTAGATAGAAGTAGTCAAATTCAATCATTCTGATAAGTCTACCTAAAAGGTGACACAACTTTGTACTTTCCCCCCATGAGTCTTACTTTTAAGACTAGATTTTGTCATCTTGCCTAATTGACACTCTTTCCAAACCACATTATCAGGTTTTTTCAATTTGGATAAACCTCTGAATCTTTTCATGTTACTAATATTGGGGTAAAACCACAAACCTATGTCAATCTTTTGTAAAGGAAAAGGCTAACAAAAGTATAACTATTCACCTAAATAATGACATAAAATTGGTATTATTATTTTGAATTTAAAATCAGGTAAAGTAATAAAGTGTATAGAAATGGATGAAGTTTAGGATTATATTTTTTAATAATTATTTGGAATAAGAATTGATATATTTTTCTAATTTTATATATAATTTTTTAACTGCTAAAAAATAGTGAAAATTAGGGGTCTTGTTCCCAACACAAAACTACATGGAAATAAACTTATTTCCCTTTAATCTTAGATTATGTTATAGATAACATATATAGCTAGAACAATCAAAAATACAAATTGGATTTAGACCAATGTTTTCTCTTTTATAATGATTCAAATTTCAACTCACTTGAAATCGATAGTTTTCATCTTCCACCACATTTTTCAAAACAAATCTATTCTAACCAACAGAAAAATTATACATTCTTGAAGAGAACTCTCTCCTCAGATAATTTTCACTTTTTATTATACGATTTAATATTATTTTTCTTTCTCAAAATCAACATCTTTTTGAGTGTTAAAATACTTGCTTATAAAAATTTTAAATTAGAATATACTATATCTAATTAAAACATTATAAACTCTATCTGAAAATACTCGACTCTAAGCTCTATAAAATGGTATTTATATATTATTAAAAAATAATCATAAAAAATATTAAGAGTTATTGAAATGTTACTTTTCAAAAAAAAAAACTTCTTTAGTAATTGGATACAAACTAGTATAAAGCATGCATTTAATAGACATTTCCAATTGGGAAAGTGTGAGACCATATATAACTTAGCTAGGATGGATTTATCTAGATCATATGAAAACAATTGATTTTCAAATAGAAATACTCAAATTTAGTCATTTTGATAAGTCAATGTGAAAAATGACACAACTTTGTACTTTTACTCATTGAATAAGTTATCAAAGTTTACATGACATAACCTCTTATGCCATAGACACACATCATCAAATTCTACAACAAGACAAGTAGCATCATTCATGTAAATATAAAACCAATTACATGTAGTCTCATCTAAATTTCCAATTATTTTTCCATCAATGTCATAGATTTTTGCTTTCTTGTTAACAAATTCATCTTTACAAACTAAACTATTCAATTGTGGCACACTAAACAAGTTATAGTTAAGTCCTTCAACTTAGTCAACATTGTCACACATGATCATTTTTTCCAATTTTATTGATCCCCTACCTTTTATCAGACAAGGTGCATCATTACCAAATCTAACACTATTTCCATTGTAATACTCAAGGGTAATAAATTGAATTTTATCTCTAGTCATGTGATGTGAACATCCACTATCAATGACCCATCTATTACTTTTTTTCACACAGGATACTAATGCATTTGCCTCCTCTTACATAGCAACATACATAAATTCATCATCATGGTCATCAGATCCATCTTTTGATTCCTATTCAGCAGTGTAGCAAACCTTCTTTCCTATCCCTTTATAATATTTTCTTTTCACATCTCTTTTACCTCAATATTTATCTTGACTTCAATTGTTCTTCTTCTTAGAACATCTTGTAGTAATATCACCAACCTCATTATAATTGAAAAATATGATAGGTAACTTACCTTTTTATTTCCCTTTGCCTCTGTGAAATCTACTAGCCAACAATGCTTCTAGCTCTTCAACATCATCTTCATTTGTATCACTGTCACTAGAAACATGCTTGACCTTCTTCTTCTTCTTATCTTTAGTTTCTTTCAGTGTTAGATTATCTTTGAAAGCTAATTCAACAATTTTAGTTTTGAAATTATCAAAATTAGAAAGTTCAAAAGTAGTGAGTCTAGACATCATTCCTTCGAGGTTTACACTACTACCAAGAACATCATTACCTCTTGTATGGAAGAGACTCTAATAGTATAGATAAGTAACAAGGTTCTCAATACTATGTTGATCATGTAGTCTCATCTTCAATAACATCATTTTCTCCTCTCATAGAATTTACAACATCTTTGATTCTTGTACAATACTAGACTACAGTCTCACCTTCTTGCATTTCCTGTCATTTGACATTCCTCTTATACTGTCAATTTTGGCTCTCGAAACATTCTTATCTCCTCCATAGATTTTCTCTATAGCATACCATGTCTTCTTAGCAAAATTACATCCTTTGATGTTGTTATACTCTGAGTATCTTAGGGAATATGCTAGCTCTATCATTGCCTGATCCTATACTTTCTTCATCTTTAGATCATTAACTATAAGGGCTCTAGTAGGATCAACATGCTCAATGGTAATGGTGGATTTTTCATAATCTCCAATTTCTCATAGATGTAGCTTCATCAAACTTTTCCTTGCAATAAAATTTTCATTGTTTGGTTTGGACACCTCCTTTCTATACATCTTGATCTTGAGCTTTTAGTACCTTCAAACTATTTCCCTACAAGAACCAAATGCTCTAAACCCAATTGTTGGAATTCTTTAGAATAATTGGGTGAATCAGTTATCCAAGGTCCAAATGTAGAAATAAAAATTTTCAACACTTAATAGATTCAAATCCATAAAACCATAGCATGTATGCATCCATTAGAACATCCAATACCTTAACTTAGTAGGTCACTATCCTAGGTCAAAATAACTTTGCAAAAATGTAAGCATGAAATGCCACAAACTCATTCACACAATTTGATAAAAGGATTTTACATGGAAACCCAATTTGGGAAAAACAACTAGTAACATGCTACCAATTTTCACTCTTTTGGAGTGATACCCTATTAAAGGCCAACACTGTTAAATGTTACAATACACACTGTTGAATGTGACCTAGTTAAAGGATTTCAATCTCCCTATTAGGAGTGAGCCTTGTTAGACGACTTTATACAATTGCATTAGAATTTCACCAATTAAAGGATTGAAAAATGACTATTAGGTGAACCTTAATCTAAAGGATTTATCGAGACTAATACAGTTGTTAGAAAGCTACAACAGGACTTGATCTAATAATAAAACACAACTGACTTGCATATTAAAGATTTCTAGCTCAGTCCTTCATTCTGCTTGGCATTCATACTCTTCAACTCTAATAGCTTGTTCACCCTTCAAGCATTCATCCTCTTAAGCCTTCTTGCTTTGTATTCCAATTGTAGAGTCTTATATTCGGTAACCATACGAAGAAACACCTTAGAGTTCTTGTCTTCCTTAGGTTCTTGCACATGATAACCTTTTCTTCTAGCTTGCTATCCATATATATAGAGAATTCAGATATTTTTTCTTTAACCAAAATCATCAATTTAGGGTTAGGTAAGATTCAATGAGTCTATCCAATTTTCTATTTTAGTCCCTCTAGAATATTTGCTTACATTCTTCCTTAAATTCATCTCAAAATGGTTTGTCTTGAATTCTATGCCACCAACTCATCATAAGTTTATCTTCCACATGCTTCACTAAACATCTAAACATCTAGACTATTCATTCAAAAATAATAGTCTTTTGATGCTTGACAAACATTGGGTTGCTCAACATCAACTACATCTTTTTAACTCAGTGACCACTTTTATTTTCCTGATGCTCAACACTTACTAAATTTTTTGACACTTGACACTTACTATATGTTTAACACTCAACACTTACCTAATCTTGCTTAGACTAAACTAAGTTTTCTTGGCTTACACTATTTTCTTGGCTAGGCTTGATAGACACTTTTTATGAAAACACTTCTTCTTGGCTTAGCTAAAGTAACCATTCACTTTATGAATAATTTCATCAATGTCTTACTTTGTCTTAGTGCTCCTTTTATACACCAAATAACTCAACCTTTCTCTAGGTTCTTTTGTTATCTTATCTTTTCAAATCCTCTTCATCAATCAAACAAATGGTAGCATTTAGACCAAAAAGAAATTTTCTCACTAGAAAGTAGCAAGTTTAACATCATTGAAAAAATAATGATTATTCCATGATAGGTTCCCCACTTCAAACAATATCTTTTTCAATAATTTGTACCAAATGTAAGTTAAGAGCATCCATTCTAAATAGGGCTTGTTGATTGTTCTTTATACAAATGACAGTCACCTGGGTAGTTTAAATACATAGTAGGGGAGGGAGGGTACATGGTGGATCCAAGGAAAATGGTAGTAAAAATTTGAGAAGAGTTGTCTAGGGTACTTTCTATCTTTGAATCTAAGGAAGAACCTTTATTAGACTCCTCTGAGACAACCACAGTTCATCTTAGTTTTTAGGGAGATCTTCCTTCATATTTTTGGCTTTATGAGGAATAGGGAAAGAGGGGAAGAGGGTAGATTCCTAACAAATAAATAAGAGGAGGTATTGGGAGTGATATAAGTTCAAGCTTTTCTCACTGAGAAAGAAAGGGCCTTAAAAAAATAATTATTGAGCTCAGTCACAAAGTGAGGGAAGAATTGAAGGGCCCAATCTCAATTGAAGTCATAGAGTCTAAACAAAATCCCTTAAATTTCTGGGCAAGGAGCCTTTTACTATTCATTTTTCCACAAGTTGGGAATTGGAAAAATAAATCCAAAATAGGAGACAAAATAGATTATTCCTTCAAAAATGATTTAACATGGGGAAAATATGGGAATGGGATCATTTGTACCTTCCCTCACAAGTAATGAATTGATTGGGCACCTTCACTAGGGCCCACAACACACCGTTATATATCTCTCTATTGAATTATTTATGAAGCCTAGGATTTCTTTTTCTTAGGTAAAAAAAGTGCTCGAAATCCTTTTTGAAGGGCATTTTCATGTTCCTAAGAATCTTTACTCCTAGAATTCTTAGCCCAGTAAATGTTAAAATAGACTCCGGTAGTGTAATCACAAAATAAATGCAATTAACCTTCCATCAAGACTTCATAGTTTTTTGTGAGAACTCTAGTTTGTAGCCCTTCATTCCCATGACATAGTTCATAAACCCACCATGCTCAAGGATCTCTCACAACACATTATCAGTCTAATACTACCCTAATTCATCTAGTTTGATTTTCTAGGAATCCCCCCCTATGCTTTCCCTACTCTGGTGACTATGAATTTTATAAATTTTCTTAAGAAAGAACAATCTCAAAAAAAATGAACACCAAATATTTAGCTTCGCATACAAGATAAATAACTCTAACACCCAAAAATAAACCCAATACATCAAAAAGATATTAGAAATAGACCCCAATAAAAGGAATAATGATGTAATCATTAATGTAATATTTTAGAGTGATCATGTCATATCACTTCGTACACTTCTACTAGGATAGATAAAGGGTCATACCAATTTTGAACTCCTCTATATAATTTCCCATAATCACAAGCCTATCTCCAACATGATTTCTTTCATGGTCAGTGTGGAAAAAGGACACCTACTCAAAATTCATTAATAAGTGTATAATCATTCATATAACATCTCTCTAATTCCGTCCAATCTTAATCACACCATTTATCATAATAGTGGTTTTTAAGGAATCCCCTTCAATTATGATTTTTCTTTTTCAAATTCCTCCTTATTAGCATAATAATCCCATGATAAAGGGAATGAATCTCTACCACATATGTTGTTTTGACAACTAGGTTGACAAAGTAGGCCACCAATAATTCACTTTTTGAGCCTCTAAAAACACTATAACCAACCATAATACCTAGGTTACCCATTAAGGAACCATTAAAATTTATCTTTACCTAGTTATGGTCAAGGAGGGCTATTTTATATTCTTAAAAGTAATTTTCACAAGATTTTTTAAGTTTCTCAGATGGTCAAACAACCCCGATAGACAACTAGCCTCCCAATCAAAAGTAGATGAGGTAGAGAAATGGTTAGTGGGATTTAGAGTTTTCATATTTCCCTTCACATTGTGGATGAGACCCATAATCACTAATTTTCCATTTTGACACTCATCCCTGAAGATCCTATTGTTATGTTCCTTCCATAGGTACTGACAACTATACAAGAGAGACTACCACGAGAATTTAGTAACAAAAGGATAAGTTGAAGGGGACGTCAGAGAGTAGAAAGTACCTTTGGTGTCATTATATCAACATCATTGCAAGTTGAATAGATCATAGTGATTTTTCAGACTTTGTAAGAAAACAGGCAAGAGAAGAGAGCATAGTAGATAGAATTTGTATATGTTTCACATAGAATACATCTATAGATAATGAGAATGTGTTTTTTTTGAAGATTATATAAAGTAAGAATCCTATTATGAAAAATAGACCAGTTATATAAATTGATTTTAGGGATAGTCTTATTATCTCAAATTCTTTTATAGTCAATCATATTAGGCCAGCTTAGAACCAATAGGTCAAAACAAGTTTTAATCATATAGTCCCCTACTATAGAGAATTTTCCAAATCAATTCATCCACATGATCTAGCTTATAAAATATTAAAGTATTAAGCTCTTTGAGGAATTTAAAATAAATAGGATTCAAAACTACTTCAAACTAATTAATGTTTATCTTACTTCTCACCCCATTGTCCATTATGTCCTAATAGTCCCAAACCTTGAAGCTTAGCTTTATAGTGAGAGCACTTTGAAGTGCCAAAAATGGGGAATGTATATCCATTGCATTCATATCCACCTAGGAATATAATAAAAAATATAGAGTAGCCCCATTACCAACAAGCTAAGAGGAGCCTTGAGTAAGGAGGGGGGTGGTCTTCTTTAGTCTTCTCTAGATTATATACTAAACAATGTTAGAGTTTAACAAAATGTTGATCTCATTCCTGCTATTGAGATGCTTTCCTCTTAATAGCTTAGTCCATTCCAATAATAATTATTTACAATTAGCTAATCTTCGAGATGAAGGATAAGTTCATGAGATGGGAGTCCCTAACATTAAGGCCACCTTGATCTTTAGGAGAGCATATCATTTACCATTTAACATGAGAGAGCCTCTATTTATCTTCAACTCTTTCCCATAGGATATTTCTTTTAATTGCATCCATAGTTTTAGTATAGAGAATGAGCTTGTAGAAAAACAACATAACATACTAAGTAGAGCTTGGCAGGACTGATAGGCATTTGAAGGTTACCAAAATTACTTAGAAGAGATCGCTACCAAGGTGCATGTTTCAACTAAATCCTTTAATAAAAAACACTCGAGAAAATTTTGTCAACCTTAGCCAAAGAAAAAAGAAAAAGGAATGACAAGAAAAATTACAAAAAGGAAAGCAATCTGACAACAAATAATCAAAGAAATGTATTTTTGAAGCATGGTCTAAACCCTTTAATGAAAGTTGAGTCCACCATCATACTAACATTCATATCCAAAACCTCAACCAAAATTATAAAGGAATAAGGGGATAAGGGATCATTGTGTTTGACACCACCATATATGTTGAAGAAACCCTTTACCCACATCAAAAAATTGATAGCTTTTAAGAACTCCTATATTAGTTGAAGTATTCTCCCTTTAAATCTAACTTTCTATTTAACCTCCATGAGAAAGTCACATGAGACCATATCATAATCTTTACAAATGTCAAGATTAAGGAACATACTTTCTTTTTTTCGTTTATGCATTGAGAAAATTATGTCATGGACCACAAGGATAGTATCAGTCATTTTTCTCCCTATGGAAGAAGGCATTTTGTTGTGGGTGGATAATTCGATCAAAATAGGGTTTAATGCAAGAGATCAACAACCTAGAGAATATCTTATAGATAGTGTTAGATAAGATGATGGGTCTAAAATATTTCAAGTTATTGACCCCAACAACCTTAGGAATAAGGATAGTAAAGTTATTCTTGAGATCTTTGAGAATAACCACAAAGGTAACAAGTTATTTGCTGTCCAATACATATCCTTACCCACTATCTCCCTATATTTTTATAAGAACAATTTAGGAAAACTATTTTTCCCTGGTGACATCTGAGGACTCATGGAAAAGGTACCTAAATTGACATCAACCATGGTAATTGGCTCTTCTAACCCCAAGATATCCTAAAGATGGATACACTTGGAGAAGATAGGACAATATCCCTTTTGAAGGAGGATGGGGAGAATGATTAAGAAGATTGAAGAAAGGAGAGACTATCTATTTTTAAACCTCCATATTTTTAGTAGCATTACCATTCTCTATGGATAACTCCATGATTAAGTTCCTCTTTGTATGCTTCAGTGTAGATTGATGAAATAATCTACAATATTTTTCTTTCTTCTTGTTCCATTAAATCCTTAAACCTTTCTTCCAAAATGTTTCCTCTTTGAGAATGATTTTGTGAAGGTTAGAAAATTATTCTTTTCATTATTTTATCTCTCTTGATCCCATCATAAAGATTTTGTTTAGTTTTGTAAATAGTGGAAAAGGTCCTTTATTTAAACTTTTTTTATTGAATTTTTTTCCAAAGGAATACTTATTCCATATTTTAAGATGTTCCTTCATAATTTTGATTTCACCCACTAGAAAAAACATGTTAGCAACAATGATTTTTCAATTCCACCCTTCTTTGAAGCAAGGACCAAAATCTGAGTCAAGAGCCAACATATTTTCAAACTAGAAAGTCTATTAATGTGCCATATGAATAAAATATAATGATGGTTGGATCCAAAATTCACAACTATAGATACTGAGAAATCATGAATGATGTTTCAGTTTAAGGATAAAAAACATTAGTCCAACCTAACTTGAATCAAGTTATTTCCAGAGTGCATGTTGAACCAAGTCAAACTCCTACCCAACAAGTCTAGATCCTAGATCTTCCCATCCAAGATTAAATTATGGAGATCAAGCATTGATTTGAAAAATTAAATTATACCTCACTTTTTTCTAAGGGAAATAGAGGGGTGTTGAAATCCTCCATCACCATCGATTGGCTAGAATTATTATTCTTTTTATTTAAAAGGATTTAATATGAATAAGTCTTCCTAGTCCCTCTCATATTTTTGGGTGTAAACATTAGTCAGTGTGTAAAAAGCATGTGTAGAACATGCTTACTATTAAAGAAATCATAGCTAATGAGGGACACCATCTTCTAGAGGATGGAATACCACTAGAAACACCTTTAAAGTCACTAAAAAAATTAAGGGAAGTGATCCAGATGTAGTTGGAAAATAATGAAAAAGAAGAGGGAGACATTTTGGTTTCTTATGATAGAATAATAAGATCTATAATCAGGTTCTTAACTAACCTATTTTTTTTTTGTAGACTATTGAGATCTTTAATATTCTATGAGATGGTCATGTTTTAGATCATTGGAGAAAATATGATCAAGAAGTCTTTAGCTCCTATTAGAAATATATATATCAAAAAATTCATGTCTCAAGAATCTAGTTGAATTCTACCTAGTCTTCTATGAAAAATCCATATCCATAGACTTGCTAGTCTACAAAAGAGACAAGAGGAGAGGGGAGTAGTGTAATAGAGGAACAAGCTCTTAGGGGGACAAGAAGGAGGGAAAGAAACAAGGGAAGAAGAAGCATATGAGGAAATATAGGTGATGGCATGGAGTGGATAGGGGGAAATATAGAAGAGATCCAATCCATCCAAATACCTCAAGACATTGGTAAAGAAATAGGAGTTTTCCAAGAATCCAGTGTGATAACTTTTGAAGGAGGTTTAACAGGAGGGTCCTTAGGGAACACATTCAAAAGGTGGCCTATGGTGGAAAAATATGGAAGAATGACATAGAATTATAATACTCTAGAGGTTGGGAAACAAAAAAATCCTATATTTTAGGACTATTGAAACCTCAAACACCATCCAGGGGGTTGCTAAAAACATAAAACTTAGTATAGATAAAGTGGGCCTTGTCATGGGTCATAACATCAACACCCATGAATTCCCAGAATGAGTTACAAATCCCTTATAACACCTATTCATTTTAGAATTCTTGGGAAAGGCCAAGAAGGTGGACACAGGTAGTAAATACACAAGAGAGATGGGTCACAAGGTCAAGCCCTAGATGCCACTTACAAAGGTGTAAATGTATCTTTCCTAGAAACCACAAATCACCTACCAAGATATTGAAAAAGTCCTTGTTGAGGTCCAAGGATAAATAGAAGTATCATTTGCAAAGCACATAAAACATGATACAACTTTTCACAAACCAAATTGAAAGTGACTACTTCCATATAAAAACTATGTCAGCTACTTCCATATAAAAACTATGTCAGGTCTCCTCCCACCAAATGTTTTAACAAGGGAGGTTGAAAACTAGGGTAGATTCCTCCCTAAAGAAGAATAAATGAGATGGACACGTTTCTTTTCAAAAAAAATGAAAACTAGGTTATGACATTGGGGAGGCTTATGTGGAATACAAAAAATATATTTCGATTCTCCTAGGGAAATCAAATTGGGGGAAGAACTATAGCTAAGACCTTTGGGCTTATTTTCTCTACTATTTTATGGAAATCAAAGAAGAATGAGAGGCACATAGAAAGGAAGAATCATTGACATACTTCTTCCATCATCATGTAGGAACCCATATACCCTTGAGACAACAAAAACAACACCCCCTACATCCACCCTAGAATCGATCATAGAGATATGTTCACCTCTAGCTAGCTTTGTCTCAAAAGTTGTAGAGTACATTTCAAAAGTTTTGAATTCTAGAAAATTATAAATCATTAGGATTCCTTGTTATAATTGTTGGCCATTATATGAAACTCCACCTACAAATGTGTCTAGACCTGTGTGAATTATATCTCCTATGAGATCCAATGTGACTCCCTAGTGCCCTAATTTCTTTGTCCACCTACATGCATCCTCATGTGTGTACCTATTATGCCTAACTTTTTCCACCATCTATAATACTCTATTTGATTTGCTAGCATAGATGCATGAAACCTCCCTCAATATAAACTTTGTTTCTCCGATAGATCCTCCACCTCACCCAATTGTTATCCCTCTCTTCTTGTAGTCCATCCATTCTCTACCTTAGTGTGCCATACTCCCTTTCTAGTTCATATGTCCTCCCCTCCTTCCTTCCATAATCTATTTGGAGCCCATCATACTCAACCTAGAGCCTTTAATACTACCATTGTACAATTTCCCTCTCCATAGAGAATTGATCTTTCTCTACTCTTTATTTATATCTCTCTATTTGAATGTCTTACAAAAGATGACTTGTTGCATCATGAGTCTTCTAGAGAGATGTTGGTAATCCTACAAGTCCACTATCCTATCTCCTATGAATGAGCCTCTGTAACATGATCTTCTTAGTAGAACCTATCTCCCTAATGCAAATTATTGCCACTTCCCTTCATCCACATCCATATAGTACAAATATTTCTCCTCTAGCCTCCCACTCTCATCCTACACCCACTCCCATATTCTCTTCCTTTTCATTAGATCATGTATTGCCTCCTCCTACTACTACTACAATCCCTTGGCTACATATTTTCTCTTCCTTATCTCTTGTTCCACCTTCCCCACCACAACTAATTCCCTTGAAACATGCACTCTCCCAACATTTCTTGATGGCCCTAACCTATGAAGACCTAACCTATGATGGCCCTCCATGCCAATCACAACAACTAGTAGTAAATCCTTCCATGCCCCTTAAAATCCCTCCTTTTGAAGTTGCTTCCAAAATTTAGTCACTGACTCTCTTGTAACCTAGTAGTACCAAATGAGCTCCCTTGGCACACCCTAAATCCTCCCATACTATTTCATTAGGCTATCTCGGTGATACTGATCCATGACGTACTCCCACCACCCAAAGATGACATCAAGAGATGGTATAGGATAAATAATCCCTCTCCTCTAGCCATGGCCTAAGAACCATATAAAGTCTCCATGTAACAAACTTGACCTCATTTATTTTCACTTTTGAGTATTGAAAATCCTCTGTATGATTAAATGGAGGAGGATCCCTAAATTATTATGAACCTTATTAATCATTAACCAGGTGAATAATATAACCAATAACCATAAGAAGATACACATACACAATAACACTAGATATGTTAACTAGGAAAATTCTTAATCAAAGGGAAAGTCCCAATGGGGATGGTACCCATAAAATGATGTATTAATATAAAAGATACTAATAACATGGTGATATTTCTTTTGAGTCAATGAAATACATTTAGTACATATCAGTCCTTGCTAGGATACTTTAAGTCCTTTTAAGGAGATTTTAACCCTATTAGGAGTTGTGCCAACCCTCTTAGAAGTTGTAGAAGGTAGAAGGAACCACTATCCAAATAGCTTTAGGGGAAAGGCCACCAAAATCATTGTCCACTTGATATTTGTATGATTTATTATAGAAAAATAGAAATAAATAATCTCAAACTTGTCTGTCCTATTAACCAAACCAATCCTGTTTCTAACCTCAATACCATATCTTCCAACTCCATTCAATAATCCCTTGGATTTTGCACACACATCTATCAACTTTGCATATCACTTGTACAATTTTTATTGCACATGTAGATCACACATTTCACCACAAAGAAAATAACCTTCCTTTCTACCACATCCTCAAAAAAATTCCTTTAATCATCATTGAGGCTTTTCCAATTAATTATAATAGGACCTTGTTAAGATATTACAATCATTTTATAATTATATAATGCTTTCGACTGATAGTCTTAAAAAATTCTCACATGTGCGACCTCTAGCATTGCACACTCACTAGTGTCATTATTAGTTCATCTACTATCATTATCTAATTTCACTTATCATGATTCTATGTAAGTTACAAGATACAATTCAAACATCTTGATGCAGGAGCATCATGGGTTGCATTGTTATCTTGCTCATTTTTATTCATTCTGCAAGTTGGTTCCTAGGAATTTCTTCATGTGCCTAGAAATTTCTTAATGTGCCTAGCTACTATGGCAATTCCTTCATGTGCCTAACAATTTGTTCATGTGCCTAGCAATTCCTTCATGTGCCTAGCAATTCTTTCATGTGCCTAGTAGTTACTTCATGTGCCTAGCAATTCCTTCATGTGCCTAGTAGTTCCTTCATGTGTCTAGCAATTCCTTCATGTGCCGAGTTACTATAGAAATTCCTTCATGTGCTGAGTTACCTAGTGTATGCCAAATGACTCTTCATGTGCCAAGTTACCTAGTGTATGTTGAGTGTCAACATTTGGACATGATTTCTATGAGCTAACTTACAGGATTTATTTTGATCATGATATTTATGTTAAGATATTTTCTTTGGATGTTTCCAAACCATTGTTGGGTCAGCCTTCCTCTTATGTAATGTCCTAGAATAATTTGTAAGCTATTTTGGCAAGTATATATATATTGTTTAGGCTTAGAGTTAGGTAAGTTTTTGGAAAAGGATTAGAGAGCAGAACTAAAAGTGTGAATTTTCTATTGGATCTTGGAATGTGAATGTAGTTGTATTTGGTCATAACCCAGAATGCCTTATAGCTGGGCATGCATGAAGATATTTTGATGAATCAATAAAATTATTTCACTCTTTTTCCTCCTTTGGTTGTTGTTCTTTGTGTTTTCTTCTATTGTGTTAACTCTTATAAGTTGGTTTGGATAGTTGGGTGAGCCTTTGACCCTAGTTATTCACCCTTTGCATGCGTCATGTTGGTCTAATTTTTCATAGTGCAGAGAAGTTTTAAAATTTTGGTGAAAAATTCATTTATGTCATTGTATCCTATAGATTATGGTTTCTTTCCTTATAATTTTTCAAATTTTGTATTACCCTATTCATGACCTCGTTTCTATGTTACTTGAATTTTATTAAATTCTCAAGGTTTATCATCAACATAGTCATTAAAATACACTAAGTCTGTTAAAACCCAAGGTTTTTTTTTTAGATTTTGAAAGGCTTTGTATAGTGCCTAAGTTCCTCCTTTTACAATCTTATGATGTTCAAGTTTCCTAAAAGAATGAAATGCTTTCTTGTTTATATCTCCATTGTCATGCTTCATCAAGTGACATAAAGGTGTAAAGGAGTTCATGTCTCATGGGGATATGGTTATGTATTGTGTAATAACATAGCTATCCACTTTGGGGTCCTCTATCCATATGATTGGTCATCAAGTAGAGAGGCGTAAAGGTTTTTATTTTATGCTTTGGAGATGGGCTTACGATTCCACGGTGAAGGGTCAAGTAGAAGAGTGACAGGAGTTTATTAAAGTATTTGTGGGCATACATTGCTTTTTTGAGTGTATGAGTATAACAGTTTTAAAAGCGACCATGTTGGATGGTTCACGGGAATATGAGTAAAGTATTGAGTGGATGAGTGGAAAGGTCTTGTGGTTTGGTTTATGCACTTATGTTGCATTGAATGGTGTAAAGGTGTAATATCCTGAGATGGCATAACGGATGGCTCATGAGAAGATATAAAGTGGTTTTATGCTTCTACATGTAAGAGGGTTTCATAAGAGAAAAGTAAAGTTTAATTTTTTTATGTGCCTTCACTATTGTGATTGGCGAGTAACCGTAAAGAAATTTTATAAAGAGGAGCATGTTGTGTGGGACTTTTTGAGTTTTCAGATGGACCCTAATGAGAACAAATCAAATGGTGACATGTCATACATGTGAGATGGGCCCAACCCATGTGGTAGATGCTTTAAGTTCTTCATTTTGCATGTGCCTAAAATCAACAGTGATCTTCTTTTCTATTTCCTTGAGATCTAATCTGAGTCATTGATAAGTGAAAAGAAAAAATTCTCATTACGTCCTTATGATTGCATAGTCACTATAGGAATGAAGAGTTATTTTATCCTTTTCTCTATGGTTATGAGCTAAGTCTAAGAATATAAGCATAAAAGATAGATGGGGGGATAAAATGAAGGCTTTACATTGATATGAGAAAAGTGAAACGTAAGAATAGGATGTGAATTATAAAGGCTTTTCAATGTTATGAGGCAACCTAGAGAGGCATAAAGGAGAATAAAGGAGCAGTAAAAAACATTATGATGCCACAAGTAAATCCCTAAATGTATGAACAGAGGATGGATTTGTAAAGTGTTATGATGCTCCAAATGTTCAAACAAGTGTAATAGCATAAAGAAGGATTTTAGAGGCTCAGGTGGTATGTGTGCATATGAGTGTAAAGGGTAAAGTGAAAGTTGTAACAAAGGATTCAAGCTAGTATGAGAAAGATTTTGAAGCATAAGTACGTAAGGGTCTATTGAGAAGGTCTGAGATTCTATGGTATAAAGGGTTATATAAGAGCATAAAGGGAATTTTAATGCAATGCTTAAGAAACCCTAATGCTTCTATGCTTCAAGTATTCTAAAGCATCACCGAATAGACATAATGGCTTGCTAAGTGTATCTTTGGGATTATGAAGATTGAAGGGTTTTGACTCAGCATGTAAACAAAAGACCAAAACTGGAAAAAAGAGCAACTGAGGTGTCATGCAAATTCAGAAAAGGGACAAATTCACCATGGCCAAGTGAAATAAAAAGTAGAAAATTACTCCAAGATCAAATTACAAAGTTGATATTCCTTGTTGATAGCCTACAAAGGTTGTATTAAAAACTCTTTCATGCAAAATTTATTAAAAAGCTGGTAGATTGCATGATTAAACCATAAAGATTTGATTGAATGTTCAGAGTATTTTCCATTTTGAAGAGCTTATTTTTTCTATTCTGAGAATTTTAAAAGTGTCCATAGCTTCATGATTTATGTCTTAACTGTTGCAAGAGTTCAAGATATAATTTGCAAAGAAAATGGAAGACAAGGAAGTTGAAGAGGTTCTTATGGAAGAAGTAGTGGTCAAAGATGAGGGTGATGATGTTGTAGAGGTTACAGCTAAAGGAAAAAGGAAGAAGGGTGCTATAAAAATAGAAAAGAAGTCAAGTGTTAGAAAGCCAAATAAGCATGCAAAAGATTGGCTAAAAATTCTTACAGTGTCATCCAACACCATTTCAATGAATGACCATATTTTGAAAGACACTTACTTCCTGGTCAAGGATGCAAAATGCCCTAGGATTGATGGTTTTAATCTATTTTTGTATTTCTATTAGAACAGAATAAAAAATGTGCCAGTGTTCAACCCTTGGAAGAGAAATATGGCAAAACTGATATTCCTTAAGGTATTTGTTGATGTGGACCTATTGAAGGCTTTGATAAATTCTTACAATCCAATCACAAGGTCATTCCATAGGCACAATGGAAGTATCCTATGCACACTAGTTAGGAAATCTCTCATAGAAGCATTTGGTTTAGAAGGACAAATGGATGTGCCTATTGACATTGAGGACTTACAATGGAAATTTGGAAGGAATAAAACTTATTTTATGAACAATGTGGTGCTGCCCCACATCCCTTACAATGTAAAAATGGCAGGGCTAATTCCAAAGAAGGTAGGGGATGAGTTTCCCTTGACAAGGTTTAAGAATTACTTCAAGAATGCTATATATGGACTACACAAAGTTCTAGGAGGCGATGGTGGAGAAGACTATATATATGGTTATGTGGTGTTCATCATGGATAGCATGCACCATTAGATTATGAATGCCAAGAAGGGAGAGATGAAAGTCTTCAAATTCCACCATTACTCACTGCTGATGGACCTAATCCTATATAAGAACATTGGCTGCATCAGCCAAGATTTCATTGATCAAACTTGTGATGAATTTGGTGAGTTACCTGTGTAACTATGGAATTGCATTTGGGATAAAAAAATTCATTATTCAAATGCACTTGTGTTTTTCAATTTTTTCAGTTCTATGATTATGAGAATGATGGACCATACTTTCTTTAGGGCCCCAAATGTTTTGAAAACATTTCTTAGACCTTCTTTTTTGGTTGAGAAAATTAAATTAGATCATAATTGGGGGAACATATTTTTGTTTAAGGAGTGCACATTGATGAGAGTATATGCATGTCCATAGCCTCCTCACATATTGCCCAAATATTTACCCCCTCGGTTAGCCATTATTGAATTCTTTTAGCAATTTTTATTAATGAACAAGGAGATGATCCCTCCTTCTCTACACAAACCCACATTTTTTTTGTAGAAGTTTCAAGGTAGGAGATTTTGAAATAGGGAAGAATGCATATGAAGAGCTAAGTGAGTACCTAGGTCTATACAAGTTTTCTGCTGGGCCTTATAGAATGTATGACTTAGGGAATCACATAAAAAATGAGGTTAAACCCATCAGGGGATACATTCTACCTCCAAGAAAACCAATCCCTATAGAAGATTTGATTGCTAAAATAGTAGAAATTGGGGAGGTTGATGAGTTGTTATGAAAATACAGTGAAATAAGGAAAGTGGAGGAGGCCTTAAAAAGGACCAACCCTGATTTCAAAGGTTTCTATACATAAATTCCATACCCTGGTAACTTGAGGAAGATGGTAGAAAACTTTTATTATATCATGTCTCAAATGCCAAATGAGCCAGAGGGAGAGGAGGCCATTATGAATAGAGAATCCGTTGAGCCAGATGTGCAATTGGTGGTTGATTTTGAGGAGGAACAACCATCATCTTCAACATGGGTACCCAAAGGAAACAAGAGGCAAAAAAGAATGTACATCCCATAGAGGGTGGTGAGCAGGGCTTTGCAAGTAATGCCAGGAAATGACCAATATTTTTCTGACATCAAGAAAATTTACTTGCATCAAAGGGAAATAGAGGTAGCAAAGGCCTCCAATGATATTAAAATTGTAGCTTCAAGATTGGATGATAGACTCATCCAATCTAAAAAATTTATGGAGGATGACAATTTCATTAAATCATCATAATTTTAAAGTTTTGTGTATAAATGAAGCAAAATGAGCTCACATTGAGCCTCATGCTAGGAGAAGATCCTGAGAAGAATAAAGAATTGGTTGATAAATTAGTGGCTTATGATCTATATAGTAAAACAATGACCCTTGCAAAAGCCAGAGAGTTGGTGCACATGAGTGGTATGATTCTAAGACCAAATTGGGACATTGAGAGAACTTTTTTTCTTGATCAAATGAGGAGACAAGACAAAGTAATCATCTGTGAATCTAGTAGCAGTAAAGGACTAAAGAGGGCATCAAAATTTAATATAGAAACAAAGACCCTAGCAGTGTGGAGTGTTTCCCCTAACACCAAAAGCCTAAAATGATGGACATACAAGAAACTACACAGGGAAACACGATTGTTTGGAAATTAGATAATACCACTAGAAAAGAGATGTCTAGCCTAGTCAAACACTTTGCACTCATGCATGAAGGAAAGGTAGATCAAATTGAGGATAGGTTAGCTATTGCATATAATGAATGTCTAGATGTTAGAAAGCTGTATGAGGAGGAGCTCAAGACAAGCTATGTCCAAAAGAAAAGGATAGAGGAGTTGGAAGGGAAAATTTAGAGCTTAGAAGTAGAAGTGGCATCCATAAAAGACCAACTCAAAACTATAGTGGAGGTAGAACATGCACTTGGGCATGTGGAAGAGGTGAAGCACATTGTGGAAGTAGAAGCCAAAATAGAAGATATACCTATGGGGGTGACAATGCTAGTACCTATGGGGAATGTAGAAGAAGAGTTCCCCCAATCTAAGAATGCAACAAAGAAGAGTGTTATCATGAGTGTTCTAAGTCACAAGATAAGCATGTTGAAGAGAATTTCTTAAGATGCATATAATGTATTCATAAATTTACAATCTATAGAATAGATGTGCAAAGAAGCAGTAGGATGGCTTGATCCAATTTTCCAACAATGGGGACCTACATGCAATTCTTTGATAGGTTAATACCATTTCTAGCTAAGAAGAAAGACCTTCCTCATAAGGTTATTTCTAATAAAGAGGGCATTGACAAAGTAAAGGATCTACTATAGTTCTTCATAGGAAAATTGACAACAATTCAAAATGAGATGAAAGTTCTTACCAATGGTTTTTATTCTTTAATTCTTTCTTTCCTTGATTCTGACAATCAAGTAAAGGATTTAAATGAATGGTCTAATTCTTTTGACTATATTGTAGACTTTCCATAGGTGGCATCCATTTTTGAAGGTGATATTGATGAATGTATTTTTAATGAATTTATTGATACTCTATTCAAAATTGAAACAAAGATGAATATATTTACCATAGAAAGGAAAGTGATTACTGATGCTAGGTGGTAGAAATCTATTAGTGAATTAACAATAGCCAAAGCATGCAAAAGGCCAATAAAGTGAGAGCTTATTTTATGGGAAGAAATTGTAGAAATAAAGGCTTTACCAATAGGGGGCAGTTAGAGAAAAGAAAAAATTAAAGATTTGATGCTCTAGCTATCATCTGCAACTATTTTTGTTGTTTCTTTTTGAATTAAAGTGTCGTGGATATTTTGAAAAAGGTTCTTGTATCTGTTGTTGTAAAAGGACACATGTCCATCACATTTTCCCTTTTCTTGTTGCAACTCATGCATATATAAATGAGTTTTCAAGGCATTGTGATGGTCCAAATGCTTGTATATTTTTCATCTTTCAAGGAAACTATAGTTGGTCCAGTCATATTTAGTTGTTTTTGAGTTTATTTCCAATTATGTACTCTCTAATGATATAAAGAAATGACAAAACCAGCAAGATATTCTGGGTTTTCCATTTAGTTTCTATTGGTTATTGTATTAGTCATCTAAAAGGATAATGCAAAAGGGTATTTACACTAGATCCGTGTCACCAATTTCTGTCTCCATTTCATGAGTTTGTTAATTTTGAGATCATTTGAATAAGGTTCAATTAATTGAATGTAGTCTAGACTGGTTGTATATTGGTTATATTGTTGCTTTTAATTCAAGGGATTATGTAAATGCTTCAGTAAATTAGTAGAATTCATGAATTTATAAAAAGGATATTTCATAAGAATAGCAATGGGTGATTACTGTTGATAAATTCAGTTACAAGTTATTTGAACTAGATCTCCTGCCAATAGTTGATTCTTTGCTCCCATGGATAAGGCATTGGTGACATAAATTAGAAATGGTTGAGGGTAAATTCTGCTTCTACATATCAAATCAATTATAAAATCAAAATCATCTTATTTCATTTTGTTCATGAATGTTGGTCACCACCTTTTTACATCTAGCTTCTAAGTCTTAGGTAGCTACTAGTTCTAGAAATATTTGTGAACCATAAGAGATTTATGACCAGATTTTCTTGTGAGGGATGTACTTGAAGATATAAGATGAGAATTAGAATGAAACTAAGATAATTGTCATACAATAGTTTTCTTTGAATCATCCCTAGGTACACTCACCTTGGTTTTTTAGAGCCTAAAGAGTAGAAAACCATCCTTGGTTTTGTTGAAGTTTGATCCAAATGGTTTGCACATGTAATTGTTGATAGGAATTGGATAATCCTTAGGTTATGTGAGTATTATCACTTTGGTATTGAGCATTTTGTTGTTCAATAGTTTTAAACACCAACAAAATGGCAACTCTACTGGGGACTTACACCTATTGTTATCATAAACATGTGTACCCTCTAAGACCTATGTCTCCCTTAGGTAGAGTCTAAGGTAGGCGTTTCAGGTAGAAATTTCTTGTGGATTTGAGGGTAATATGCATTTTTCCTAAGATTGTTAGTAAACCATTTTTGATTTATTCACTAATTGTTCCCATTCTAATAGGGTGGATGGTCACTCAAAAGGTTCAACTAGTGTGAATATTTGGAAGTTTTTTGTCCCAAAATATGGAAAATAAAAGGAAGACATCGGGAAATTTGAAGAAAAACCCAAGAATTAAACTACAAACTAATCTCCCTCCTAGGGGAAGGTAGAATTGGGCTATAAAAGGAAAATGTAGAAAGGAAATTATTGCCAAGAGAAAATGGTAAGGAAAGATGATACCTACCATTTTTCTATTTAAAAGGGACCTTTCTCCAAGGGTCCTAGATCTCATCCAGGGTTATCTGATGATGAGTTCTATAATATTCTTGAAATGATATGTTAGGAAAAGGTTGTGAAACCATATGCACTTAGTTTGGGTGATAGAAATAGTAATAATTCTTTTCAGCATAGTACAAACCCTTTCATGTTAGATTATTCTCTTGAGAAGGTAAGACCTAAACACTTAGAAACTAAAAGTTTCAATGATGAGAAGACATCTAGTTCTAAGACCTTGATGAGAATGAAATCTTGAGAGTACAACTTGTTGAGCAATAAGCTATTGATAGGAAATTAAAAAAGAGAAAGGTAAAAAAGATCACAAAATCTTATGAAGGAAAACAAGAATTACTTAGGTGAATTGTTGCTCTAAAGAAGAAAAATGAGATAGCAGCTAGTGCTTGGCAGCTTGAGATTATGGGTCAAGTTGAACAACTTAAGATGCAAGAGAAAAACTTGCTAAAAACTCATAGAATGAATCTAGAAGGAGCTTTAATACAACAAATTAGGAACCATAGTGTTCTAGAAGTTGATAACAATAGAGTAAGAGATGTAGAGCCTGATGTAGGTGCTAACAACAAAGGAAAATAGAAGGAGATTGGTGTTAATATTAGTAAGCTAGTAAAGATTGTCTAGATCCATGATTCCATGTCACTTTCTAATATCAAATTGGAAAAGAAAAGGAAAGAGAAGGATGCTCTAGCTAACAAATTGGAAATTGAAGAAAATGAGGTAGCTATAGATGAGATGAACAATAAGATTAAATTCCTAGAAAGAGCTAAGAAGTAATCTGCAACTATGCCTAAGGATAATATAGATGGTGGATCTAATGATACAAATCAAAATACCACTAGGGTACCTATTTCTTTTTATCTTCTTTTTTCACAAAAAGTGGATCTCAATAAGTTTTTTGGTGATGCTAGTACTAGTAATACTATGGATAATGTTAAGAGAAATGTTCCCTATCATCCTAAGATTGATTTGCGAAGAAGACCTATCTAATTAGAGGGTTATAGGAAAATATGTTTTGATGGAATCCCTAGTTACCCTAACCCTATCACACAATAAATGACATAAAGGTTGCCTAAGTTTGGTAGGAACAATGCTATCACTTGTGAGAATCACTTAAGGAGTTTCTAGATATGATGAGTTACTATGAGGTTTGAAGCTAAAGATGATATAATGAAGTTGTTTGTTCAGTCATTAACTGTAGATGGTAGAGAATGGTTCAAAAGACTTCTTGAATTGTCCATTATGGATTGAAAAGACATTAAATATTGTTTCAAAGAGAAATATGGTGACAAGCAAAATCAAAGCTACATTTTGAGTGAATTCAATAACATCAAAAGGTTTCCTAATGAATCTATCACTAAATTCAATACTAGATTTTAGAAGAGAATGTAAAAGCTAATGTAGGCCATGCGAATTGATAACAAGGTGTGTCTAATCACTTATCTAAATGCATTTGATGATAAAATGGCATACTATCTTAGGGATAAGGAACCCAAGACTTTAAGAGATACTTCCAGAATTGCAATAAATGTAGAAAATAATTTGTGGATCTCAGGTAGATTAGAAGGTAAAAGAGATAACCCTAGGTTATTTCGTAATAAGGGAAATAGGAAGGAGGATCACAAAGTATAGGTGGAAAAAAGAAAGAACCTAGTGAGATAAACCAAGTTCTAAATGTTATAAAGAGCCTAAATCTGCATCAGATAAAGAATGATAGGAATCCCATTGATAATAGGATACCTTATGAATCAAATTTCAATAGACAAAATAGGTTGCCAAATTTCCCATATGACACTACTCGGAAAGATGGTTAGCCTAATTTTTGTCCCCTTAAAAATAGTAACAACAAGGTGAACCTTGATCCTTTATCAAATTTTTTTGTAAATTTGGTAGATGATCCTAAGTTTATTGTAGAGCCTACATGGTGCTTTGCATGTCAACTACCCCATGCTTCTAAATCTTGTGTAGTAGCATTGTAATTACCAAGAAATCAAACTGTAGTAGAAAAATCTCATGAACCTGAAGAAAACAATAATGATGTAGGATGTAAGATGTTTTAATCACATTATTCTGACTATGAAGGTTATAACATAGATGTAAATGAGCAAAGGCAATTTTAGAATGGCATACAACAACAAGTATTTTCTGATGAGAGTGATGTTGAAGACAATGTGTGTAACATGGGATATACAAAAGAAGTACCCTTAAGAAAACCTTCTAGGGAAGATATTAATCAAATGACTACTAGTATGATAGCTCAAGTTTAAACTAGAAACATGGATCAGAGAGATGAAAGTGATAAGGTAGCTAGTATCTTCATAAAAGGGATTGATTCTAAAAAGAGGGAAATTATAAAACCTAAAGAAGTCCCTATTGTGAAGGTTAAAGTTACCAATCAAGGGTGGGAACCAATGAAGGGGGGCAATCCTAAGGATGTGGAATTCTCAAATAATGTCCCCAAGAAGATAGATGAGAAGGTATAAAAAATGATCACTATAAATGACAAGAATGTTCAAAGTGTTGTTAATATTTTTTATAAACATCATGAGAAGAGGAACATGACTATTGATAATCCCTCAGATTCTTCTATAGATATGCTTGCTATTTTATCATAGATTACTGTGAAGATTCCTATATCTTAACTATTAAGGATCCCTGAACACTGAAATAAGGGCATAACATGTTTGGGAAATACTATTGTAAGTATAAGACAAGATTGCAATGAAACTCATGATCCTAAGGAAGGGAGCAAAGAAAAGGTAAAAGAAAAAGAAGCTAAAGTAGTTGTGTCTCAAATCCCTCAAATGTTTCTGGATAGCTCTGTGAATGAATGTTTAGGAAGTGTTGAGCCATTTTTTTTGAGTATGCTAGTGAATGGTAAAACATTAAAGAAATGAATGATTGATTTTGGTGCCTCCAATACTATTATAATGAAGGAATTGGGCTTAAAATTTGATACTACTCAGGAAAGATGCTGTGCCATGGATACAAGAGAAGTGATAGTCATAGGTACTATTAATGCCTTACCTTATAGACTAATAGCTTGTCTAGACAAAGAACTTACTATGAGTGTAGAGGTTGTTGATATTCCACCTCAATAGAGTATGTTATTATCTAGGAAGTGGAGTTATACAATGGAAGGGAGTTTGCAATGTGATCTATCATTTGCTACTTTTAACATTGATGGGAATTTGGTAAAAATAAATAGAGAACCAAAGAGCATATACATGATAGAAAAGGAGATTGAGGATGATATGAAAAACTTTGTGGATACTAATGTAAATGCATTCAAGCTAAGCTTTTGATTTTGAAGAAAGGTAAGTAAAAATCTCAGATGAAAGTAGAAGCTCACACAAACATAGATAAAGGTGATTTATGGACAGTGTTCTTTGATGGTGCTTGTTGCAAAGATGGAGCACGTGCAAGTATTTTGTTAATTTCTCCTACTAGGATAACATAATTTTTTTTTTTACATTGAGTTTCCCTTGTACTAACAAAATAGCAGAATATGAGGCTTTGCTATTAGGACTTAGACTAGCTCATAAGCATGGGATAAAGTGTTTACATGTTATAAGAGATTTTGAATTGGTTGTATCCGAAGTAAGAAATTCTTATGTGTCAAAGAATAAAAGGTTAAAATAATAAAGAAATGTTGTATGGGACATTATTGAATGTTTTGATGCATTTGGGATAGTTTGGAAAGATAGAACTAACAATAAGATGGGAGATTTGCTAGCAAATATAGCAATAAAACTTGATGACATTACATTTGCTAGTATATCTAAAGTTGAGGTTCAAACTAGGCCCTATGTTCCTAATAATGTCCAAAACTAGCAAGTATTTAATGATGACAAGGACATTCTAAGATTTTTGAATTGTGAAAACATGTTGTCTAGGTAGGAGATTGATTGTGCAACTTATGTAGAAAATATAAATTGAAAAGATAGTATTTTTGGGCAGGAAGTTGTGCAATTGAAGACAAACAAAATCCCAAAGGGTCTAGTTGTTTTAGAAACTATTTTTGACAATCAGGACAAGTCACAAATGGACACTAGTGAATATAATGATAAAGACTTGGAGGAGGTAAATTTAGGAACTATAGAAGCACCTAAGAAGGTATATATTGGCAAGAAATTACCTCCTAAAATAAGGTGGGGTTTAATATATCTGTGAAGGAACTATAGGCATGTGTTTGAATGCTCATATGATGAGCTAAAGGCTTATAGAGAGGATCTTTTTCAGCATGAAATCCCTTTGAAACTAGATGCTAAGCTTTTTAGATAGAAATAGAGGCTAATAAATCCAACCTTGGCTCCCAAAATGCAAGAAGAATTGATCAAGTTAAGAGATGCAGGGATCATAAAGCCTATTAGACATTCCTCTTTGGTATCCAATTTAGTGCCAGTAAGGAAGAAAAATGGAGATATAAGGTTGTGTGTTGATTTTAGGAATCTTAATATATCTTCATTAAAAAGATAATTATGGTTTTCCAAACATGGAGGCTATGTTGCAAAAGGTCACTGGTTCAGAACTTATGTGTATGATGGATGGATTTTCAGGTTATAATCAAGAGGTTGTTAAGGAATTAGAACAATTTAAGACTTCTTTCACCACTCTATGGGGTACTTATTTGTATGTTAGGATGCCTTTTGGGCTTACTAATGTTGGGGCTACTTTTTAATGTGCAATGGATGTAGCTTTTGTTGATATTATTGATAGTTCTTAGCTACATATCAAGATGATGTACCTCCTTATTCTAAGGATGAGAATGATCATTGCATGCATCTAGAGAAGGTATTTATTAGAGCCCTTAAGTATGGTATCTCTTTAAACCCTAGGAAGTGCAATTTTGGTGTTATTGAGAGAAAGTTGTTAGGACATTTAGTTTGCAAGCATGGAGTAAGGATTGAGCCTAAAAGGGTAGAAGCAATAGATAAAATCCAAATGCCCAACAGTGTTAAGGGAATTTAGTCATTTTTTGGATAAATTAACTTTCTTAGAAGATTTGTGACTAATTTTGCAGAAATTAGTATACGAATATCAAGAATGTTAAAGAAATGATCTAAGATCAAATGGCATGGGAAGCCTAGTATTGCATTTCATAAGATTAAACAAGCTATTAAGGATGATCTAGTTCTCAAAGCACCAAATTATGACAAGCCAATGTTTTTTTTTTTTTTTTTGCCTCATTTCACACTATTGATGCACTATTATTAGAGGAAAATGAGGAAGTTTATGAACAACTCATTGCATTTTTTAGCAAACCATTTCAGGCAGCAACACTCAAATATGATATAACTGAGAAATAGGCATATGCATTGGTGAAAGGAGTAAAGGATTTTAGATGCTACTTAATGGGAGCCACTATTATTGCATTTGTTCCTATTGCTGCTATAAAAAATATTTTTTCACAAAAAGAAGTACCTGGTAGAAGATGTAGATGGATTAACAGAATACAAAAATTTAACATTGATATTCAGATAACTAAACTGGTTAAGGGTCAAGGTTTGGCCAAATTGATGAAAAAAGCCAATTTAGAAGCAAACCAAATCAATCAACTTGATAATAGTTGTAGGGATAATCTTTGTGATATAGATACCTCTGATTGGTATAAAGATGTGATCTATTACTTGCAAAACTTGAAATATCCATTAGGATTAATAGACAACCATAAAAGATCTTTGAAGTTGTAGACCATAAGGTATGTCATAGTGCAAGGGAAATTGTGGTGGAGAAATATGGAAGCGGTACTTTTGAAGTGTGTAGATGAAATTGAGTCTAAAAGGATCTTCAAGGATATGCATGAAGGTGTATGCAGTGGTCATTATATGGAAAAAACTACTACTCATAAAGTTCTAAGCTAGTTTTTGGTGGCCGACAGTTTTTAAAGATGCTCATGAGTTTGTGAAAATATGTGATACTTGTTAGAAATGATTTAGAATAACTGAGAGTGGGTAGGGTGAATTAGTTATTTAGGGTCCATATGTCAAATTCAAATGTTTTCACTAAGTGTAGTGAGCCCATTCAACCATTCATTCATCCCAGCTTTAACTTTCATAATCAACAAGTTACTATAAATCAACATGCAAGCATAACTCATAAATAATCAACACATAACACAATGATTTATGTGGAAACCCAAATTGGGAAAAACCATCAGTAACATGCTACTCAATTTTGACTCTTCTAAAGTGATGCCCTGTGAAAGGCCTACCCTGTTAAAGGCTTACAACACACTATTAAATGTGACCTTGTTAGAGGATTTATCCACCTTGTTAGAAGTGGGCCTAGTTAGAGGACTTTAGAATATTCACTTGGAATTCCACCTTGTTAAAGGATCTACAAATAGCTATTAAACCAACCTAAGCCCATATGATTTTCATGTCTAATACAATTTCTAGAGAGTATTAGAAAATCTTTGACCTAATTACAACATACAACTTAACTTGTAGATCTTATATCACTCTTCAACTCTTCACATTGCTTGGCCTTCAATCTCTACAACTCTGTTAGCTTGCCCTCCTTCCAAGCTTTGTCTCCTTGAGTCTTCATGCTCAAGGTACCAGTGCAATCATCTTTCTTTGACCACTTGTTGAAGTAGACCCTCTATGCTCTTCCTTCTCCTAGATGCCTTCTCCTTGACACCCTTCTAATCACTTCCCAATTTTGGCACTTCAACAGTAGCAATTACTTCTTGGTCTATGAATCCTTAAATAAAAGTTTGGATCTTCTTTTTCTCACTCGATTCTTCCTCCCTTTGATTTCAATTCATATAGATTAGGTAGGATTCATTGAATCTAACCCATATTATGTTTCCTCTAGAAACTTCTTGAATAATCCTATTGAATTCGCCCAAAAATGGTTTACATAAAATTCTATGCCATTACCTCATCATCCGTATCCTCCAACTAGTTCACAAAATTCAAGGTAACAACTATGTCAGATCAGATTTGGTGAATCTTTGATATTTCCAACAATGCAACAGCTCGACACTATTGAAATACTAGTGCTCAGCACATACTATATTACTCGGCATCAACTACATTTTTCTAATGCTTGACACCTAAAGTTCACTTGGCACCTACTAAGATTTTTTGATGCTTGGCACTTGAAGTTCACTCAACACTTGTTTCTTTTCTCAAAACCTAAATATTACTTGGAAAACACAAGATTTTTTCATTTTCTTAGCCCCAACTAAAAATTTGCTTGGCTTAAACTAGCTTGCTTGGCACCCACTAATGAACTTAGTTTAATCTTTGTACTCAACTCGTAGTCAACCGTGTGACCAACCTCTATATCTTCAAGCATGTTATCAATACATCATTTAACCATTGTCTTAATTGATCCTTGCACTCCATTACAATATCATAACTCAACCTTTCCCTTAGGTACTTTTGTTACATCTTGTTGATCAAATCATCTTCATTAATCAACTAAGTGATAGTACTTGGATCTTATAAGTAAATGTCATTCCTACACATAGCAAGTTTGACGTCAATGAAAAAAAAATGGTTGAAAATATTCTTTTAACTAAAATCTCCCTCTTTGAATCAATCTTCATCATCAATGATCTTTTCAATTAGATTTCCAACAATCTCCCTCTTTGGCATTGATGGAAAGCCAAATTGATCAGCCATTAGACCAAACTATTCAACCACATGCTAACTAGGTTAGAATAGTAAGTCAAATGCCAAAAATAAAATTGTGCTACCATCAATTTTCACATTTCCCACTTTATGCTAACTTCTCCCTCTTAGCTAATGTATCCTTTTTCTTTCCTTTCTTACTTCTTACAGTTTCTCCCTCTATACGCATTGTTCATCTTTTGCAATTCTCTATTTTGATTAGCTTCATCATCTTACCCCTCAATCTGTTGATCAAATGTTGTTGATCAATTTCTTACTACTTATCTTTCTCTACTATTGATTAGAGCTTTATCCATTTAGAGATTTATCCATTGAATGTTGTAAATCAATTTTTTCTCTTTCTCCTATTGTTGATCAATTTCTTTACTCTTTCTCCCTCTTTGACAACAATGCCAAAGACATACTATTTCAGCATCATAATATGCAAGTGTAGCTTTGGAAGGTTCTTTCACTTTCTCCCTCTATCACCTTGCTTGAGACTGATTTGGAACTTCATTACTTCAATTACTTTAGGCATGAATCCTAAAGTAAGTATCCTCTACATCAGTGTGTAATATTCCAATCAATTCATTTGATGCAAGGGAGTCTTATCTTTTCTTAAGTAGCCTCAGCTATGCATATCACCCCTAACTTACCTCTAAGATACTCAAAAGAATCTTTAGGTAGTGCTTTTGTGAAGATGTTAGCAATCTGTTCCTTTGAGCTAACATATTCCCTCTTCACTTGTTTGTCTTCCACCAATTCTCTTACATAGTGATACTTAATTGCAATATGCTTAGTTTTGGCATGCGTTATAGGGTTCTTTGATATGTTGATAGCACTTGCATTATCACAATAAAGTATCACAGGCTCATTTATCTCTTCCTTCATACCGCGCAACAGATGTTTGATCCATACAATATTTGTGCAATTTATAGTAGCTGCAACATATTCAGCTTCTGTTGTGGACTGTGAGGTACACCTTTTCTTTTTACTTGTCCATGTAATTAATCTTTTTCCCAAGAAAAGTGCTCCTCCACCGGTGCTTTTTCTATTATCAATATTACCTACCCAATCTACATCAGTGTAGGCTCTTAGTTCAAACCTTTCACTCCTCTTGTAATACAAACCAAAGTCATCAATTCCTTTTAGATACCTTAGTATTCTCTTCACTACCATTAGATTATTTTCTCTTGGATTTGTAGAAAATTTTGCCACTATTCAAACATCTAATGCAACATTTGGTCTACTATGTACAACATACTACAACTTTCCAATCATTGATCTATACATTGTCTGATTCACTTCTGTTGATTCATCATTCTTGGATAGCTTATGTCTTGTTTCCATTGGTGTGCTAACTAGTTTTGATTCTTCTAATCCAAATGTCTTGAGTATCTCCTAGATGTATTTTGATTGGGTCACAAATATGCCATGCTTCAATTAATGTACTTGCAAACAACCAAAGAATTTGATTTCTCCAAACATTGACATCTCAAACTCATGTTTCATTTGATCAGAAAAATCATTGCCTAGAACATATTTTCCTCCAAATATTATATCATCTACAAATATTTTTGATATGAAAATATCTTTACCTTTTTCAGCTTTGATATACAGGTTTTTGTAATCTGTTCTCTCAAATCCTATCTTTACAAGATATTTGTGTAGTCTCTCATAGCATGCTCTAGGTGCTTGCTTCAAACCATATCCTTGTTCTTGACATAAAAAAAATCCCTCTAGTTGTTCTATGTAGACTTCCCCTTCTAGTATACCATTTAGAAAAGTAGGCTTGACATCCATTTGGTAGACTTTGAAACCTTTGTATGCAGCATATGCAAGTAGTGTTCTTACTCCTTCCATTATTGCAACAAGGGAAAATGTTACCCCATTATCCAATCCTTCTTCTTGTGCATAACCTTTGTAAACAACTCTGGCTTTGTTTCTAGTTATCTCACCATTCTCATCAAGTTTTTTCCTAAACACCCATTTGGTACCAATTACATTCTTATTAGCTAGTTTAGGAACTAGGGTCTAGGTTTTGTTCTTCTCAATCTGATCTATCTCCTCTTCCATAGCTTTATACTAGTCACCATCTTGTAGAGCATTTTTTACTATTTTAGGCTCAACCTTACTTAGCAAGCATGATCCATTCCTGAGTCTATTCCTTGGCATTGGTTTTGCATCCTTATCACCAATGATTTAATCTGTAGGGTGATGTCTTCTTACATATTTGGCTAATCTTGGTTTTGTCCTTCTTTCCATTTTTGATCCTTCAGCTTTAGAGTTATTTTCCTCTTCTCCATCTAGTACTTCATCATCTCTTTCATGTATACTATTTTCAAAATCAGAATGTGCATTTCCCTCTTTCTGTAGCTTGAGTTTTGAATGTAGCTCGACATTCATTAGGTGTGACTTGACTGATACTGAAATTTGTTTCTGGTTCCCAACTTGATTAGTAGCATCATCTTCAACATGCATTCCTTCATAGAAGTATAAAAAAGATCTATAATCCTCTGATTGCTTAGTTCCATCAACTTGAAATTTTGAATGCTCATCAAAATTTACATTTGCACTTTCCACAATCTTATTAGTGTGAGTATTCAAACACTTATATGCCTTACTTCTAGTGGAGTATCTAGGGAATATGCCTTCATTACTCTTTGCATCAAACTTTCCATTTCTAGTATCTTTAAGAATATAGCATTTGCAACCAAATACTTTGAAATGTTTTACATTAGGTGAGTGACCATACCATAATTCAAAAGGTGTTGCATTTGTACCTTTCTTGACTTGGACTCTATTTAGGGTGTAAGCAGTAGTCGTTATAGCTTCTCTCTATTATTTTAGAGCAACATTTTTCTCCATCATCAAGGTTTTTGCATAGTCTATCACTGACCTATTCCTTCTTTTAGCAATACCATTCTAAAGTGGAGGCTTTGGTGCTAATGTTTTACTTTTGATACCTTTATCATTGTCGAATATTTCAAATTCTTTTGATGTAAACTCACCTCCTCTATTTGACCTTAGGCATTTTCAACTCTTCCCTATTT
Organism: Cupressus sempervirens; assembly: GCA_028749045.1. Taxonomy (NCBI): domain Eukaryota; kingdom Viridiplantae; phylum Streptophyta; class Pinopsida; order Cupressales; family Cupressaceae; genus Cupressus; species Cupressus sempervirens. The sequence continues at coordinate 365,744,671 of CM053789.1, forward strand.
CCTTCTCAACTCTAGTCAAATACCACTTGAACATTTGAAATGCATCAATTTTTTGCTTTAAAAACATACCAGTCATCATCTTTGAATAGTTATCTACAAATAACATTATGTATCTGTCTCCTAGGTAGTTTTGCACTTCTATTGGTCCACATAAGTCTGTATGGACCAATTCTAGTTCTTCTCTGCATGTGAAATTTTTTCTCTTGAAATTATACTCAATCATCTTCCCTAGTTGACATTGTTTGCACATTGTGTTTTCAAACTTCTTTAGTTTAGGCAACCCTTTGACTTTCTTCTTTTTGCTGATGCTAATTAGATTGTTAAAGTTAACATGACACAATCTTTCATGCCTCAACCACACATCATCAAATCTAACAACAAGACAAGTTGCATCTTCCATATCTAGGTAAAATAGGTTACTCCTAGTTTTTTCACCTTTTCCTATTAGATTTTCATCAATTTCATTGATCTTGGCAGTTTTGTTTCCAAACTCTACTTTGCAACCTACCTTCCCTAAATGTGATACACTCAACGAATTATAGTTTGATCCTTCAACATAGTATGCATTATCACATGAAATCTTCTTAGTAAGTTTAATGGAACATTTTCCTTTGATTTGACATGGAGCATCATTTCCAAATCTAACACTATTTCCATCATATTGAGTAAAGGTAATCAACTTACTTTTATGTCCTGTCATGTGATGTGAGCATCCACTATCTATGATCCACTTGTCATTCTTGTTCACATAGGTTACCAATGTTGTTTCTTCATCTTCATCTTTATTTGATTCATCCTTCATGGCCACATAGACTACTTCATCATCATTCTTATTAGAATCTTCTTCAATAATGTAGCATCTTTTTCCTTTGTCCTTATAATCTCTTCTATCATCTTCTCTTTTGTTCTTGTACTTGTTTCCTTCTTTATAGTTCTTCTTCTATGTACATCTTGCAGCAATATGTCCTACTTCATTGCAATTTAAAAAAATGATAGGGAGTTTACCATTAAATTTACCTTTGCCTCTATGGAATCTCCTAGCCATTAGTGCTTCCAACTGCTCCACATCTTCCTCATTTGTGCTGCTATCATTGGATGCATTCTTTCCTTTTCTACTCTTCTTCTTTGATGTCACCTCCTCAATTTCCTTCATTTCCAACTTGGCCTTCAAACCAAATTCAGGGTTCTCAAGTTTGTAGTTGTCAAAGTTGAATAGTTCAAATGCATTAAGCCTTCCCACTATTCCTTCAAAAGTCAATGCCTTTCCTGGTATATACCTTAACTCTTGGATGGATAAAACTCTATTAGCATAGATAGGAAGTAGGGTTCTCAAGTATTTTCTATTGATAGTCTCTTCTTCCAATTGTCCACCTAGACTTCTTATTGCACTTACCACTTCTTTCATTCTAGATCCATATTGAGTAGCATTCTCTCCTTCCTCCATTTTCATGTCATCAAACTTTCCTTTAAGGCTTTCTCTCTTTGCTCTTTGAATATTTTGATCTCCTCCATAGATATCTAATAGGGCTTTCCACATCTTGAATGTAGTATCACATCCTTTGATCTCGTCATATTCAACATAACTAAGTGCAGAGTCAATTTCCAACATTGCCTAATTGTGCTCCTTCCTTTTGTTCAAATCATCTATAGTAAGAGGTCTAGTTGGTTCTACATGTTTTGTTCCAATTGAGGTTTATGCATAATCACCTATTGATCCAAGGTGCAATTTCATTAGACTCTACCATGAAACAAAGTTTTCTTTGTGAGCTTGGGAACTTCTCTCTTAGACATCTTGATCTTCCTACTTCTAGTACCTTGAAACTATATCAACAGATGGCTCTGATACCAATTGCTAGAAATACTTTAGAATAACTAGGGGGGCAAATAAATTATTTAAGGTCCATATGTCCAATTCAAACTTTTTCATTAAGTTTACTGAGCCCATTCAACCATTCATTCATGCAAGCTTTAACTTTCCTAATAATCAAGTTACCATAAATCAACATGCAAGCATAACTCATAAAGAATCAACACATAACACAATGATTTATGTGGAAAACCAATTTGGGAAAAACCACCAGTAACATGCTACTCAATTTTGACTCTTCTAAAGTGATACCCTCTGAAAGGCCTACCCTATTAAAGGCTTACAACACACTATTAAATGTGACCTTATTAGAGGACTTTTGAACATTCGCTTGGAATGCCACCCTATTAAAGGATTTACCAATGGCTATTAAACCAACCTAAGTCCATAGGATTTTCATGTCTAATACAATTGCTAGAGAGTATTAGAAAATATTTGACCTGATTACAACATACAACTTAACTTGTAGATATCAGATCACTCTTCAGCTCTTCACATTGTCTGGCCTTGAATCTCTGCAACTCTGTCAGCTTGGCCTCCTTTCAAGCTTTGTCTCCTTGAGTATTCATGTTCAATTTACTAGTGTAATCATCTTTCTCTAATCACTTGTCAAATCAGACCCTCTATGCTCTTCCTTCTCCTAGATGCCTTCTCCTTGACATCCTTCTAATCACTTCACAATTTTGGCACTTCAGCAGTAGCAATTGCTTCTCTGTCTATGACTCGTTAAATAAAAATCTAGATCTTCATTTTCTTGCTTGATTATTCCTTCCTTTGGTTTTAATTTGTATGGATTAGGTCAAATTCATTGAATCTAACCCATATTATGTTTCCTTTAGAAACTTCTTGAATAATCTTTTCAATTTTGCCCAAAAATGGTTTATATAAAATTCTGTGCCACCAACTCATCTTCCTTGTCCTCTGAATAGTTCACAAAATTCAAAGTAATGACTATGTTGGCTCAAATTTGATGTATCTTTGACATTTTGAATAATCTAGTAGCTTGGCACTATTGAAATCTTGGTGCTCGGCACATACTGTGTTACTCGGCATCAACTACATTTTTCTGATGCTTGACACCTGACGTTCACTCAACACCTACTAAGATTTTCTAATGCTTGGTACTTGAAGTTCACTCGGCACCTATCACTTTGCTCAATACCTGAAGATTACTTGGCACACACCATTTTTTTTCATTTTCTCTGCCTCAACTAAAAATTTTCTTAGCTTAAAATAGCTTGCTCGACACCCACTAATGAACTTAGTTTAAGCTTTGTAGTCAACCTTATTACAACATATTCCTCCAATGTTTCTAAGTGTCACCAACCTTTGTATCTTCAAGTATGTTATCAATAGATCATTTAACCATTGTCTTAACTGATCCTTGCACTCCATTACAATATCATAACTCAACCTTTCCCTTAGGTACTCTTGTTACATCTTGTTGATCAAATCCTGTTCATCAATCAACTAAGTGATAGTACTTGGATCTTATAAGTAAATGTCATTCCTACACATAGAAAGTTTGATATTATTGATAGAAAAATGATTGAAAAATGATTGAAAACTTCTTTTAACAAAAATCCTCCTTTTTGAATCAATTTTCTCCATCAATGATCTTTTCAATCAGATTTCCAACAATACTTGCTAAATGTTTAGTGGAAAGTTAAAATTTTCTAGAAATTTACCATTGAGATCTATTGAAGTACAACAACCCTTCTAGCATTAGGGAATTGATTTCATAGGTGAGATATCTAACAAATCAAGTGGTGGACATTCTTGGATCCTAGTGGCTACTAATTATTTCACTAAGTGGGTTGAAGAAATCCCTACCAAGAGTGCAACAATAAACTAGTTATTAATTTAATTCTAAAGAATATTGTGACTTCGTTTGGATGCCCACATAAGATTGTGATTGATAATGCTATGTGTTTTAGATCTGAGGAAAATAAGAATGCTTGTAACAAATATGGCATTACAAAATAAACATCTTCACCTTATCATCTTAAAGGGAATGGTTAGGCATAATCAAGTAACAAAAGCATACTAAAGATTATCAAAAGAATCTTAGAAGAAAACAAGAATGCATGGGATTGAAAATTTCCATTAGCTTTGTGGACTGATAGGGTTACTATGAAAAATTCCATTGGATGTGCCCCATTTGATTTGGTTTATGGCATACAAGCTAGATCTCCATAGAATAACCTAAAGGAAATGTATAAATTTGTTCAACTTTATGAAAATGATATCATTGATGAGATGCAACTTAGAATGGATGATATGTTGCAATTAGAAGAAACAAGAAGAGAGTCCTCTATTCAAAATGCCAAGATACAATCACAAATGAAGCACTTATATGAAAAAAGGACCATTGAGAGAAAATTTGAAATAGGTGACATGGTATTAATGTGGAATGCTAGAATGGAAGATCAAGGAAAGCATGGTAAATTAGATCCCATTTGGCTTGGCCCATACAAAATTTGTGATATAAATGGTGAAGACTCATATTTTCTAAGGGATTTAATTGAAGATATTCTTGAATTGTCAGTTCATGGACAATTCTCAAGAGGTACTTTTGCTAAAGTTTTTGTTTTCCATGAACAATAGTTCTACAGTTCCTTGTGTTCTTGTACAGTGTGCATATTTTGTAAATCTCTATAAATGTCTCTATACAGTCTGGTTTCCTATTTCTATTGTTTTTTCCTATGCTCTCTAAAGAAGTTGTCATAGCTATATCAAGTATGTGGTCTACTCTACCATAGATTCTAATTTCTTGCATAGACTTAGGTAGTCTATCATCCCTAGATAGAGCCACTATTGGTCTAATTTTTCATAGTGCAAAGAAGTTCTAAAATTTTGGTAAAAAAATCATTTATGTCATTGTATCCTACCGATTAGGGATTCTTTCCTTATAATTTTTTAAATTTCATGTTATCCTATTCATGACCTAGTTTTTGTGTTGCTTGAATTTTATTAAATTCTCAAGGTTTTTCATCAACATAGTCATTAAAATACCCTCAGTCTATTAAAACCCTAGGTTATTTTTTTAGATTTTGAAAGGGTTTGCATAATGCCTAAGTTCCTCCTTTTATGGTCTTATGGTATTTAGGTTTCCTAAAAGAATGAAATGATTTCTTTTTTATATCTCTGTGGTCATGCTTCATCAAGTGGCATAAAAGCATAAAGGAGTTCATGTCTCACGGGGGTACAGTTGTGTATTCTATAATAGTTGAGCCTGTCCAATTTGGGGTCCTTCAGTGATATGATTGGTCATTGAGTGGTCAGGCATAAAGGTTTTTTAATGCTTTGGAAATGGGCTTATGGTTCCACAGTGAAGGGTCAAGCAAAAGAGAGAAAGGAGTTTATTAAGGTATTTTCAATCATACATTGTTTTGGTAAGCATATGAGTGTAATAGGTTTAAAAGTGACCATGTCAGATGGTTCACGAGAATACAAGTAAAGTGTTGAGTGGATGAGTGGAAAGGTCTTGTGGTTTGATTTATGCACTTACATTACATTGAATGGCATAAAGGTGTAATATCCTAGGATGGCATAAAGGATGGCTCATGAGAAGACATAAAGTGGTTTTACGATTCTATGTGTAAGAGGGATTTGTAAGAGTGAAGTAAAGTTTAATTTTTTTTTATGTGCCTTCACTGTTGTGACTGGTAGGTAACCGTAAAGTAATTTTATAAAGAGGAGTGTGTTGTGTGGGACTAGTTGAGTTGTAAGATGGGCCCTGATGAGAAAAAATCCAATGGCAACACATCAAACATGTCAGATGGGCCCAATCTATGTGGAAGATGACTTAAGTTCTTCATTTCGCATGTGCCAAAAATCAACAGTGATCTTCATTTCTCTTTCCCTAAGATCTGATCTAGGTCATTGATAAGTGAGAAGAAAAAATTCTCATTATGTCCTTATGATTGCATGGTCACTGTAGGAATGAAGAATTTTCTTATTCTTTTCTCTATTGTTACGAGCTAAGTCTAAGCATATAAGCATAAAATATAGATAGGGGCATAAAAAGAAGGCTTTATGCTGATACAAGAAAAGTGAAATGTAAGAACCGGATGCAAATTATAAAGGATTTTTGATGTTACGAGTATGAGGCAACCTGGAGAGGCATAAAGGATAGTAAAGGAGTAGTAAAAAGCATTACAATGTCATGGGTAAAGCCCTAAGCATATGAATGGAGGATGGATGTGTAAAGTGTTAAATGTTTTGAATGTTGAAATGAGCGTAACAACATAAAGAAGGTTTTTAGAGGCTCTAGTGGTACGTGTGCATATGAACATAAAGGGTAAGGTGAAAGTTGTAACAAAGGGTTTACACTAGTATGAGGAGGATGTTGAAGTGTAAGCATATAGGGTATGTGCAAGATCATGGTCAACCAAACTATGCTCTTAAGTGGAAATAAAAAAAACAAAAAATTAGGGTTATGTTAACTTGACATGCAATTTTCTACTTGTTATTAACTTTATATCAAAAAGTTGAGAGAAAAGAATCTCTAGAAAATTGAATCTAGTTTCTAAAATATTAGGACTTATCTCAAAAAAATTAAAATTGATTGGTCAAAATTTTGAATTTTAATGCAATATTACAAAAATTTCAGAATAAAAATAAGAAGTGGATGTATGTCTGACCACCTTAATCAAAATCAAATGATAATATTTTTTATGAATATTCTAGATAGAAGTAGTAGACTCATGCCTGGATGTGACACATATTTTTGGGTATTTTTATTCTAAATAACTAATAATTAATTAATTTTTGACTTTAGTATTTTTAGAATAAAAAAACACTCGTGTTTGACTACCTTAACTAATTCAAAACTCTCCAAAATTAAATTTTTCATTTTTTTTCCTTATAGTAGAAGAAAAATAGAATGTGATTCATCTTTTGGATTTAAAAATGTTGTACAATTTGAAAATTATAGTTTTTTTTCAAGTAGTGTGTCAGTCAGCCTTTTATAGGTAACTCCATTAGAAAATAAGTAATAATTACTTACTAAACTCATAATTTGACAAACCTTATATTTATGAAAAGATAAGAACATTCTTAAGAAACCCTTTTAATTTCATCAAATTTTGGTGGAAAAAAAGTTGTTAGCTACATGTTTGAATTAAAAATCACATAAAAATAGGCCAAAAGCACATTTTGAGGATGTTTTTAAACTTGACCATATAAGTTTGGTATCAAAAGATATAGTAGATGTTATAAATATATTAATTGTTTTCATTTAGTATCAGGGTGGGTAGGAAAAAGGTTTGAATAGATTTTGAAATGGTTTGAGATATTTCATAACTATAGATTTTTTAGATTGCCACTTTTCAGCACACCATGATCTTGCACATACCCCATAAGGGTCTATTAAGAAGGTCTGAGATTCTATGGTATAAGGGGCTGTATAAGAGCATAAAGGGAATTTCAATGCAATGCTTAAGAAACCCTAACGCTTCTACACTTTGAGTATTCTGAAGTATCACCGAATAGACATAAAGGCTTACTAAGTGTATCTTTAGGGTTATGAAGATTGAAGGATTTTGACTCTATGTGTAAACAAAAGACCAAAATTGGAAAAAATAGCAGCTAAGGTGTCATGCCAATTTTTAAAAAGGGAAAAATTCACCATGGCCAAGTAAAATAAAAAGTAGAAAATTACTCTAGGATCAAATTAGATTGTTCATATTCCTTGTTGATAGCCTATGAAGGTGGTATTAAAAACTTGTGCATGAAAAATTTATTAAAAAGTTGGTAGATTGCATTATTAAACCATAGAGATTTGATTGAACATTCAGAGCATTTTCCATTTTGAAGAGCTCACGTTTTCTTTTCCAAGAATTTCAAAAGTGTCCATAGCTTTGTGATTTCTATGTTACTCTTGCAAGAGTCCAAGATATAATTTGCAAAGAAAATGGCTGACAAGGAAGTCAAATAGGTTCCTGTGGAAGAAGTAGAGGTCAAAGATGAGGGTGATGATGTTGTAGAGGTTACAGCTGAAGGAAAAAGGAAGAGGAGTCCTGTAAAAATAGAAAAGTAGTCAAGGGTTAGAAAGCCTAATATACATGTAGAAGACTAGCTAAAAATTATTCTAGGGTCATTCAACGCCATTTTGACGAATGACCATATTTTCAAAGACCGTTACTTCTTGGTCAGGGATGCAAAATGCCCTAGGATTGATGGTTTTAATCTATTTTTGTATTTCTATTAGAAAAAAATAGAAAATGTGCTAGTGTGCAACCCTTGGAACATAAATATGGAAAAATTGATATTCCCTGAGGTATTTGTTGATGTGGACCTATTGGAGGCTTTGATAAATTCTTACAATCCAGTTACAAGGTCATTCCACAAGCATAATCGAAGTATCCTATGCACACTAGACATGACTTCTTTCATAGAAGCTTTTGGTTTAGAAGGACAAATGGATGTGTCCATTGATATTGAGGACTTATAAGGTAAATTTGAAAGGAATAAAACTTGTTTTATGAACAATGTGACATTTCCCCACATCCCTTACAATTTACAAAAGGTAGGGTTGATTCTAAAGAAGGTAGGGGATCATTTTCCCTTGAGAAAGTTTAAGAATTACTTCACAAATATTTTATATAGATTGCACAAAGTTCTGGGAGGCGATGGTGCAGAGGTCTGTGTATATGGTTCCTTATTTCTGATGGCATGTGACATACAAGACCCCTTCCACAACAAAGAATATGATTATGTGGCATTCCTCATGGACAACATGCACCATTAGATTTCAAATGCCAAGAAGGAGAGATGAAAGATTTCAAATTCCACCATTACTCACTACTAATGCACCCGATCTTGTATAAAAACATTGGTTACATTAGCTAGGATTTCATTGATCAAACTTCTAATGAATTTTTTGAGTTACCTATGTAACTATGGACTCACATTTGGGATAAAAAAATTCATTATTCAAATGCACTTGTGTTTTTTAAGTCGTTCAATTTTGTGATTATTAGAATGGTGGACCATACTTTCTTCAGGGCCCCAAATGTTTTTAAAACATTTCTTAGACCTTCTTTTTTGGATGAGAAAATTAAATTAGATCATAACTGGGGGGACATATTTTTTTTTAAGGAGTGCACATTGATGAAATTATATCCATGCCCATAGCCTCCTCACATACTGCCCAAATATTTACCCCCTAAGTTAGTCATAATTGAATTATTTAGGCAATCTATGTTAATGAATAAAGAGATGATCCCTCCTTCTCTACACAAACCCACATTTGTTTGTAGAAGTTTCAAGGTAGGAGATTTTGAAATAGGGAAGAATGCATATGAAGAGTTGGGTGAGTACCTAGGTTAATAAAAGTTTTCTACTAGGCCTTATAGAATGTATGACCCATAGAATTACATAACAAATGAGGTTAAAGCCATCAAAGGATACATTCTAAATCCAAGAGAACTAATCCCTATAGAAGATTTGATTGCTAACATAGTAGCAATAGGGGAGGCTGATGAGGTGTTATGAAAATATGATGAAATTAGGAAAGTGGAGGAGGCCTTAAAAAGGACTAATCCTAATTTCAAAGGTTTCTATACAGAAATTCCATACCCTAGTAACTTGGGAAAGATGGCAGAAAACTTTGATTATATCATGTCTCAAATGCCAAATGAGCTAGAGGGAGAGAAGACCACTGTGAATAGAGAATCCCCTGAGCCAGATGTACAATTGAAGGTTGATGTTGACAAGGAGCAACCATCATCTTCAACATGGGCACCCAAAGGAAACAAAAGCAAAAAAATAATGCACATCACAAAGAGGGTGGTGAGCAGGACTTTCCAAGTAATGCCAAGAAATAACCAATATTTTGTTGACATAAGGATAAATTAGTTGCATCAAAGGGCAACAGAGGTAGGAAAGGCCTCCAATGATCTTCAAATTGTAGCTTCAAGATTGGATGATAGACTCATCCAATTTTTTAAAAAAATGGAGGATGATGATTTCATTAAATCATCAAAATTTAAAAGTTTAATGTATAAAATAAAGTAAAATGAGCTCACATTGAGTCTCATGCCAGGAGAAGTTCCTAATAAGAATAAAGAATTGGTTGATAAATTGCTGGCTTATGATCTAGATAGTGAAACAATGATCCCTACAAAAGCCACAGAGTTGGTGCATAGGAGTGGTGTGATTTTGATACCAAATTGGGACATTGAGAGATATTTTGTTCTTGATCAAATGAGGAGACAAGACAAAGAAATCATCCTTGAAGCTAGTAGTAGTGAAGGAATGAAGAGGGGGTTAGGATTCAATATAGACAAAAAGACCCCAATAGTGTGGAGTGTTTCCCTTGACACTAAAAAGCCTAAAATGATGGACATACAGGGAACTGAAAGGGCAACATGATTGTTTGGACATTAGATAATACCACTGGGAAAGAGATCACTAGCCTAGTCAAACACTTTGCACTCATGAATGAGGTAAAGGTAGATCAAATTGACGATAGGTTAGCTGTTGCATACAATGAATGTCTAGATGTCAGAAATTTGTATGAGCAAGAGCTCAAGATGAGCTATGTGCAAAAGAAAAGGATAGAGGAGTTGGAAATGAAAATTCAGATCTCAAAAGTAGAAGTGGCATCCCTGAAAGACCAACTCAAAACTATAGTGGAGATAGAAAATGCACCTAGTCATGTGGAAGAGGTGAAGCACACTTTGGAAGTAGAAGAAAAAACATAAGATATACCTATAGGGGTGATAGTGCCAGTGGCTATCGTGAATATGGAAGAAGAGGTTCCCCAATCTGATAATGCAACAAAGAAGAGTGTTATAATGAATGTGCTAAGTCATAGGATAAGCATCTTGAAGAGAATTTCTCAAGATGCATATACTGCATTCATCAATTTACAATCTACAGAACAGATGTGCAATGAAGCAGTAGGATGGCTTGATACAATTTTCCAACAATGGGGACCTTACATGCAATTCTTTGATAAGTTAATACCATTGCTAGCCAAGAAGTTATACCTTCTTGATAAGGTTATTTCTATTAAAGAGGGCATGGAAAAAGTAAAGGATCTACTACAATTCTTCATAGGAAAATTGGAAACAATTCAAAACAAGATGAAAGTGCTTACCAATGGTTTTTATTATTATATTCTTTATATCCTTGATTCTGACAACCAAGTAAATGATTTAAATGAATGGTCTAATTCTTTTGACCATATTGTAGACTTGCAACAAGTGGCATCTATTTTTGAAGATGATATTGATGAATGTGCTTTTCATGAACTTATTGATACTTTATTCAAAATTGAAACTCAGATGAATAGATTTATCACAAAAGGGAAAGTGATTACTAATGCCAGGTGGCAAAATTCTGTTGGTGAATTAACAACAGCCAAAGCATGAAAATGGCCAACAAAGAGAGAGGTTATTATATGGGAAGCAATTGTAGGAATAAAGGATTTAACAATAGGGGGTAGTTAGAGAAAAGACAAAATTAAAGATTTGATGGTCCAACTGTCATTTGCAACTATTTTTGTTGTTTCTTCTTGAATTAGAGTGTCATGGATATTTTGAAAAAGGTTGTTGTATCTCTTGTTGTAAAAGGACACTTGTCCGTCACATTTGTGCTTTTATTGTTGCAATTCATGCTTATATAATGATTTTTCAAGGCATTGTGATGGTCCAAATGCTTGTATATTTTTCATCTTTCAAGGAAAGTATTGTTGGTCTAGTCACATGTAGTTGTTTTTGAGTTTATTTCCAATTATGTACTCTCTAATGAAATAAAGAAATGATTGAATCAACAAGATATTCTAGGCTTTTCATTTAGTTTCTATTGGTTATTATATTAGTCATCTAAAAGGATAATGCAAAAGGTTATTTACACTAGATCTATGTCACCAATTTTGTCTCCATTTCATGAGTTTGTTAATTTTGAGATCATTTGAATAAGGTCCAATTGATTGAATGCAGTTTACATGGGTCCTATATTGGTTATATTGGTGCTTTTAATTCAAGGGATTATGTAAATTCTTTAGTAAATCAGTAGAATTCATGGATTTATGGAAAGGATATTTCATAAGAATAGAAATGGATGATTACAGTTGATAAATTCAGTTATGAGTTGTTTGAACCAGATCTCCTACCAATAGTTGACACTTTGCTTCCATGGATAAGGCACTAGTCACATAAATCAGAAATGGTTTAGGGTAAATTCTAGTTCTACATATCAAATCAATTATAAAATCAAAATCATCTCATTTCATTTTGTTCATGAATGCTGGTCAACACGCATTTACATGTATTTTCTGAGTCTTAAGTAGCAGCTATTTCTAGAAATATTTGTGAACCATAGGAGATTAATGACCAGATCTACTTGTGAGGGATGTGTATAAATCCACAAATATTTAGGAATTGGATGAACTATGTATGTATTTGAAGATATAAAATGAGAATCAGAATGAAACTAAGATAATTGTCATACAATAGTTTTCTTTGAATCATCCCTAGGTACACCCACCTTGGTTTTGCAAAGCCTAAAGAGTTGAAAACTATCCTTGGTTTTGTTGACATTGGATCCAAATGGTTTGCACATGTAATTTTTGATAGGAATTGGCTAATCCTTAGGTTATGTGAGTTTTATCACTTTGGTATTGGCCATTTTGTTGTTCAGTAGTTTTAAACTCTAACACATCACATCTTAAACCACTTATAAGGTACTTTGTGTACACATTATCCTTTACAATTTATGAATAAATCCTACAAATATTTTGCTATCTACATGTGCACTTTTTTATTTCATCATAACATAATGTAGAACATTTCCTCAACTACACTTGAGCCCATCCTCAATATATTGTCTGTACGACTTGGTTCTTTGTTTGCTATTCTACTAGTCTTCATAGAATCAATACTATGTTGACATCAATAAAAAAGATGATCATGGATGGAACATGTCAATCCTACTAATAGTCTCTTCAATTCTTAGGTTACTACCCCAAAGGAATATAATCAACATTCATACTCTAATTCATAGGAACAACTCTCCATTTGTTCCTTCTCATTCTTACATGCATGGAAATCAATTATTCACACTTCTCCCCCATTGATATAATTCAATGTTTCTCCGCATTGAGATCAATCACTCTTAGTAATACATCTCCCACATTGTTACACATCTACCTCATACTACAAGAAGATGTCTTTTATGTACACAATGCCTCCACCATTATCTTTGAGGATTTTCTTCATCTACACTTCTCCCCTATTGCCATTAATGATAAATGCTTAACTATGTCAATCATCTACTACAAGTCTTCAACCATCTCAAGTGTCTAAAGAAACTATTATATGCCAATAACTAAGATTACTTGATGACACTTCTCACTAAATATACTCTCCCATATAGGAAGCATTAACATCCAGTCTAGATAAACAATAGTCTTTGTACCACTAGATTGATGCACTTTCTGCATCATCTACTCAGAAGTAGGAAGGGGCATAACCCCAAGAATTACTCAAATGTATCCTTAGGCAATGAATTCATAAAGATATCTATAAAATTCTCTTTTGTACCAAAATATTCCAATCTAATTTATTTCTCTACAACTTTCTCTCTCAAAACCTGATACTTAATGGATATATGTCCAATCTTAGAATGAAACATATGATTCTTAGACATAGTTATTGTACTTGTGTTATCAAAATATATAATAATGTTAGAATATATAGTACACCAATATAACTATGAGGGGTGGCTAGGAGGTGGCGAATAAGTTATCCAACTATTGTCACAATTATCAGTCTTAATAAATCTCAACCATTTGAGCAATATAAATAGAAACAACAACAAGATACTCATGGACAATAACACCAGATATGTTAACTAGGGAAACCCTTGATTAGCGGGAAAACCTAATTAGGGATGGTACCCATATGACGATGTACTAATATAAATACTCCTTGTTAGAGGATGGATCCTATTAAGACTCTATTACAATATTTAGTACTTATTGATCCCAATTAGAAGACTTTGAATCCTTGCTAGGAGATTCTAACCCTATTAGGAATTGTGTCAACCCTATTACAAGTTGTGGAAGGTAGATGAACCTACTATCCAAATAGCTTTTGGGGCAAGACCAATGAGCCCACTATCCAAACGATCATTGCAAAATAATAGAATTGGACTGTACTTTCACTTCCTCTTCCTTTGTCTTGTGAACCAAACTTCTCTTCTTCTTTTGATCTCGATACCAAATCACCAACATCATATCCACTAATCCCTTGTATTGCTTACTTACATTTACCAAATACTCTACTCCTTTTTGTACTTTTCATTCAATACTTGATGAAAAACACACTTAAAATTAAGTAAAACATCTTTCCTTTATAGTGCATCTTCAAAATAATTCCCTAAGTTGGCCTTGAGGCTTCCGCAATTGATTATAATAAGATAATTAATTAATTAGTAATTATAAGAGCATTGTTAGTTCACATTCTATACAAAAATTCTCATACGTGTGACTTCAGGACTTGTGCACTTGCTAATGTCACCAATAGACTTTCCTCGATCACTATCTAACTGCACATCACTAGATTATATGTCTGTTAGAAGATATAATAGGATAATAAAAAATTTCTTTCCATGCACTCTATTTCTGAACATGTCTTTGTAAATCACTTATAGCTTCTATACATCTTTTAATTACTCTACACCCTTTGAACCTTATCATCAAGACACAATGTGGAACATGTCCTTACCCACACATCACATGACAATCATAACTCTATCCATATGACCTTGATCTATATCTTCTATTATCATAGTCTTAACAAAATTACTACTATGCTAACATCAATGAAACATATAGTCATGAATGCAACTTATGCAACATATCAATGCTCTCTAATGCTTAGGATACTATTGCAAATGAATACTATCAACATTCATGATAACAATCTTCCCCTTTGACATTAATGGCAACATAGATGAAAAATATCAAAGTTCTAAGAATACCAAATAATACTCCATTGCTCCTACTATTTTTCTCATCTTTTCAAATCATCTTCATCAATCAAATCTAAAATTCTCTAGAACATTTTTCTATTCTATATCTTCATGTTGTGTATCTCCCCCATAGAGATGTTGACGAATCTTTCTAAATCACCCTATTTACTATCTCTCCCGCATACATACTTAGGAGATGTTTTTCATGGATTATCTCCCCTATTGACATCAATGTTAGAGGTTTCATTATGTCAACTTACTACTTCAAGTCTTCAAGTAGCTCAAGTGTCCAAAGACATTAATTAATACCAAATACCAAGAGTCATTAAATTGATTCTATTCATCACAAATACTTGTCCATATAGTAACTGACAATATTTAGTCTAGCCCAACAATAATATTGTTGCACTGGACTGATGCAATCTCTACATCATCTACTCTGAAGTAGGAAAGGGAATAACCCAAAGAATACCTCTCAAGTACTCAAATATATCATGAGGTAAGGGCTTTGTAAAGATATATGAAATCTCATCTTTAGTACTCACATATTCCATTCTAATGTCTTTTTTCTACTTCTTTTTCTCAAAAAACAAGATGCTTAATAGATATATGATTAGTCTTAGACTACAATACAAGATTCTTAGACATACTCATTGTACTTTTGTTATCACAATATACAATAAGAGGTTATAAAAATTCTATTTTAATATATTTTAACATATCCTTCATCCACATCACTTGATTATAGTTCTTTTCTATTGCTATGTAGACAACCTCAATTATACTCTATGAAATACTCTCTTGTTTCTTTTTTAACCAAGAAAACAATCTTCCTCTAAGAAAAAATACTCCACTAGTTGCACTCTTCTTTTCATCCATATTGCCTACCCAATCTGCATTAGTATAAGAACATAGCGTGAAATCACTTGATCTATCATACCATATCCCATAATCAAATGTTCCCTTCAAATATCTGAATATCCTCTTTATTGCTATATAATAATACTCCTTAGAATTAGCTTAAAATCTAGCTACAATTGCAACTACATTTTCAATATTTGGTATGGTGTGAATCAGATATTCCAAACCTCCAATCATGGATTTATGCATATTTTTCTTAATTGTAGGTGTCTTGTCTTTGTGAGATAACTTGTGATTGATTATTATTGGTGTACCAACAAGCTTACAACTTTTTGAGCCAAATCTCTTCAACATGTCCTTCAAATACTTTTCTCATGAAATCAAAATACAATCACTATTCTATACACTTTGGAAACATAATATAAACTTCATTTCTCCTATCATACTCATTTAAAACTCATTCTTCATTTGTCTACAAATTTTTTCACTTGCTTCATTATTACCTCCAAATATTATGTCATCAAAAAATATTACTATTATCAACAAACCATTCTCCATTTCTTTGAGATATAAGTTACTATCTATCATAACTTTAGAAAATCCAAGCTTTGTCAAATAATTGTCCAACCTTGCATAAGATGTTCTAGGTGCTTGCTTTAGGCCATATAGAGCTTTCTTTAGTCTAAACAGCATGTCTTTTTCTTCTATCAGAGGGAAACCTTCAAGATGCTCAATGTATACCTCTTCTTCAAGTTCTCCATTCATAGTCTATTTTCTCCATAAGCTAGGAATATCTTAGTATACAACAAGAATGAATATAATAAAGATATTCTTGTTGTGAATATCTTTGGCACACAAGTCTGGCCTTGTTTCTTACAAATTCACCCTGTTCATTCATCTTCTTTTTCAATACACATTTGATTCTAGCAACATTCTTGTCTTTATGTCTTGGAACTAGTTCCCATGTTTCATTATTCAAATGATAATTTAATTCTTCCTTCATTGCTTGAATCTAATGATCATATTTACTTGCTTCATCTGTACTCTTAGGTTTAAATTAAGAGATAAAATATATCTCTTCATTAACTATGTTTCTTATCATCACTCATTTGTCTTTGCTTTCAATTATCTACTCTAGAGGATGATTCTTTATCAAATTTTTGTTAGAGGTAGGAGTTTCTAACCCAACTCTTACTTCTTCTCTTGTTTAAGATCTTTCTCCTCTTTGCTCAAAAAATTGTGCATCATTCTATGGATTATTGTTACTGTCAAAGAATAATTCTACATTTTTTCCTAACAATTCTAGTATTATCTTCTTCTTCATCAAAATTGTAATTGATCATCTTTTTCTTAATTCCCAAATTTCATCAAATTTTACATTTGCGCATTCAACTACTATATTGGTTCTATGACTAAAACATTCACAAGATTTACTTTTTAATGAATAACCAAGAAGCATACCTTCATCACTTCTTGGATCAAACTTACCAATATCATAATCTCTCTTTATATAAGTTTTGCTTTCAAAGATTCTAAAATACTTCACTGAAGGTGAATGACCAAACCATAATTCATATGGAGTCTTATCCATAGCTTTTTTGATATGTACTTTTGTTAATAGTGTACATTGTTGTATTGACTTCTTCTATCCAAAATGTCTTGGATACATCATCCTCACATGTCATTGTCCTCACCGCCCTAGGTATTGATATGTTTCTTCTTTCAATAAACCCATTCTTCTTATTGGTCTTGGGTGAAGACAACTATCTCTTGATTCTAGTATCTTCAAAAAACATGTTAAACTCTATAGAGGTAAACTTTCCTCCTCTATCTAGTGAAATCATCAACAAAAATCATGAAATACATTTCTCCATAGAGTCCTCTTGTCCTTGAGGATCAACTCAAATCTATGTGAACAATATCCAACTTCTCTATAGTAGTAAACTTCATGTTGGGAAATGATATCTTCTTCTACTTAGCCAAGATACATTCTTTGAAAACAACATTAGTAAGCTTTATTATCTTAGGCAGGTCTCTAATTAAAAATGTGCTACTAACCTTCACATTGTTATCAAAGTTTATATGACAAAACCTCTTATGCCACAAACAATTGTTATCCACTTTTGGAACCAAACATGTTATCTCAGTAGGATTCAACTAAAATACATTACCTTTGGACCTTGTTTCTATTCTAGTTAGCTTATCATCTTTATCTTTGATAATGTAAGTCTTTTCTATGAATTGCATCTGATAACCTTTATCCACCAACTATGCAAAGCTCAACAAGTTATGATTTAATCCATTGACAAGTAAACATCATTAGTTTTTGTATTTCCATCGAGTGTAATAGGTCCAATCCCTATACTATGATAGGCTACATTGTTACCAAATCTAACAATAACTCCATAATGATTTGTGAAATTAAAAAACTTATTCATATCACTAGTAATGTGATGTGAACATCAACTATCTATTATCTAATTAGATTTCTTTTCAATTTGAGAAACTAGAGCTTTTTCTTCTCTAATTTCTATGTCGAGATCATCTTATTTTGTAAGAATGTGCCTTAGGGCAGAATTTACCCAAGACCAAGGAACTCAAAACACAATCACAAATTAGACCAGAATATGATTAGAATAACTGTATAGTATTTAGTTCTATGTACAAGTACACTAGGAGTGCCTCAATATAAAGGCCTCTGAGATGCATCTAGAATGCCTCAAAATCAGCATCATGATAAGTCCAACAACTAGACACATGTCCACCAGATATGGGTTATCCCTCATTATGCATAAAAGTAAGTGTGATGATGAGAGGATAAGCCTACAAAGGTGAAACACACACATCAGTGTTGTAGACAACATGTGCAAAATTAGGAGTGCAAAAAATTGTGTTGTCTACATGAAAACTCAGTGAATGATGCAAACTCCTGTGGTGTAGAAACCATGTGCATAATTAGAGTTGCATACTTCTGTGTTGTCTACATGACAACTCTAGAAGTTGCACAAACTCCTAAGTGGCTCATAAAGAGAAATAAAAAAATAATGCAAAATAATAAAATATTGCACTAACTTAAGTAAACTTAAGTAAAGTGTAAATAGTAAATACCTATTTACACCAACACCCCCCCTTAAGTGCAACTTTAGGGGAGTGCACTTAAGCTCACTAATGCATAATGGGTCCCAGCTAAAAGGCCATGTTAGGTACCCATGTACAAAAGAAATGCTAAAATAATGCAATGCAATCTCTCATAAAGTGGAGAAAGAGGGAAAACCTCAAGGGAAAAACCCTCCTCCAAAAAGAGAGATAAGTACAATAGAGAAAAAAAAAGAGAGAAAAAGACCTCATAAGAGGAAAAAATCCCTCCCAGAAGAAGAAGAAGAAGAGAGAAGTCAAGGGACTCCCCTATCTGCAACATCCTACACCCCCAAGAGATCTTGCAAATGAGTATACTTGACCTTGGTGAAGGGTTTGGTGAAAATATCAGTGACCTGCTCTACTGTAGGATAGTACTGAAGTGCAATGATCTACTCATGTATAAGCTCTTTGATATAGTGCATGTGAACCTCAATGTGCTTAGTTCACTGATGCTTAACTAGATGCTTAGAGATTTCAATGGCACTTTGATTGTCACAATGAATAACTGTCGGCTTAGCTAGATCGAATCCAAACTCCTCCAAGATGTGCTGTAACCAAAGAGCCTCTCCAGCTACATTGACAGCCCCTCAATACTTAGCCTCTGTAGAAGAAAGAGAAAAATTGTTCTACTTATTACTTTACCAACAAATAGGGCCAAAACCAAGGTAAAATATGTACCCTAAAGTAGACTTCCGAGAATCTAACTCTCTTGCATATTCTGAATCTATATATCCAATCAACTAAAGCCCTATACCTGCTACATAATCAATCCCATGTGTATATGTTCCCTTGATATAATACAAAATGCATTTGGTAGCCTTCCAATGAAGCTCATGAGGTTCTTGCATAAAGCATGAAACCATACGAATTGCAAAGGCATTATTTTGGTGTGTGTGTGTCAAGTAGATAAGGCTCCCAACTAATTGTTTGTATAATGTTGCATCAACAAGTGTAGTGGTACACTTAGCCTCTAGCTTGACACCTGATAAGAAGGGAGTAGGAGTAGGCTTGCAATCACTTATATGAAATCGAGAAAGCAAGTCAAGAGCATACTTGGGCTGTGATAGTGAAATCTCGATTGAAGACTATATGATCTCAATGCCAAGGAACTAATGTAGCAAACCCAAGTCGATCATGAAAATCTATCCTATAGAGAGGTCTTGACACTGGCTATGATGGATATGGTGCTTCCTATAATGATCAAGTCATTTACATAAAGCACTAAGATCAAGTGAGAGTCATTCTTTTGAAGAATGTAAACAATCAAATCAGAATGACATTTTGTGAAACCTACTGAGAGGAGAAATGAATCCATTTTGGCATACCAAGCCTGAGGAGCCTGCTTTAAACCATAAATAGAATTTTTTAATTTGCAAACCATAGTAGAATCCTGTATGAACCCCTGTGGCTGCTCCATATAAATTTCCTCATGAAGGTCACCATTCAAAAATGCACTCTTAACATCCATCTAGTGTACAACCCATCCTTGACCTGTAAAATTGCTAGTGTCAGGCAAATGGAGTTCATCTTGGTAACTGGTGCAAAAGTCTCTATATAGTCAATACCTGGAAATTGCAAGAAACCTTTAGCAACAAGTCTAGCCTTATGTTTATCAACACTTCCATTTGCTACAAATTTGGTTTGATAGATCCACTTGCATCAAACCAGTTTTTTTCCCTTAGGAAGGGGAACTAAGTCCCATGTGTTATTTTTCATCAATGAATTATATTCTTCCTCCATAGCTTTATCCCATTCTAGAATCCCTAATGCTTCCTAAAAAGATTGTCGATCTAAAGCAATGGCTATGTATGCATGTGGAAACGACTTGTGATGTGACCTTGTTCTCTGAGTGTCTGAAGAATTTACCACAAATGAACCTACTGCATCAAGGGTCTACTATGCCCAACAAGGTTTAGTGGAAGAAGATGAAGGAATTTTCTCAACTGTTTGTTGACCCTCCGAAGGTGGAGTCCTAGGAGTCAAGGTTGGAGGAATTTCATCGTCAGAGTCACTTTCATCACTATGATCACTATCCACATAGGAGGAAGAAGGAGGAGTTGAAGAAGCCAAACTTGGACATGTCTCTTCAAAATGAATACTCCTCTCATAGAATATTTTGTGAGTCTCTAGATCCATTAATTTATATGCTTTGAGATGATTAGGATATCCAAAAAATATGCAAGGTTTTCTTTGCGGTTCTAATGCCTTTTGCTTTTGTGGAGGTATCCTTGCCCATGCTAGAGAACCAAAAAATTTGAAGTGCTTATCACTTGGTTTCCTTCCACACCATGCCTCAAAAGGTGTTATTCCATCTAAGGCCTTATGTGGACTTTTTTTTTGACTGTAGTTGGTACAACACATGGCTTCAGTCCAAAACACTTGATCAAGAGACTTGTGTTGAAGCATGGAAGTAGTCATTTTCTTAAGGGTTTTGTTCTTTCTTTCAGTGACACCATTCTATTGTGGTGTGTATGCAACTAAATTTTGAAAATATATCCCCTCATGTGTGCAATAGTCTATAAGTCTAGAGTTGACATATTCTCTACCATTATCTGTCCTTAGGATCTTGATGGCTTTCCCATATTTTTTCTCAACTTGAGCGTTGAATGTGATAAAGTTGTCAAAGACTTCACTCTTATGACCAAGGAAAAAGACCCAAGTGTACCTTGAAAAGTCATCAATAAATGTGAGAACATAGTGGGCGTTACCAAAAGAAGGTACTAGAAAGGGGCCAGCTACATCACTATGTAGCAATTCTAGAACAACAGTTGCTTTCCAAGACTTCATCTTGTCATATTTCTCTTTAGGATGTTTACTTGCTTCACAACCTAGACATACTCCCTCAAAAAACTTGACTTGAGGTAGACCAATGACCATTTCCTTTCTACTTAATTGCTAAAGGTAGTGATAATTAAGGTATCCAAATCTTTCATGCCATAGTTTACTTTGAGTGTTTGAATGAGTCAACAAGGCAAGAGATGTGGACTTAGGCACAAAATGTGAGAAAGAATAAAGTCTAGTCTCATGGTTTGCCTTTCCAATCACCACCATTGAATCATCTTTGAGATTCTTCACCACTACTATGTCGGGGAGGAACTCTACTTTGTTGCCACATCCATAGTGAGTGATTTGATAGATGGAGAGAAGGTTGGTGCTAAGGCTAGGAACATGAAGTACATATTTGAAGATGCCATTCTCTAACTCAACATTCCCTTTACCTTCTACTTCAATTTGAGCATCATTTCCCACATAGATGAAAGGTACATTTGAAGGTTTTTAAGAGGAAAATTGTTTCCTTAAAGCACCCATATGATGAGTTGCTCCTGAATCTAGAATCCATTCCTTTGCATTATTAGTACTTGTAACTAAAGCTTGGCCCTTGCCCTTTGAAGTGGATGAAGAACCATTGTCTTTCTATGTATTAGAACATCAATTTTTTGTTTTCTCATATTTTTGATCAATTAATCAATCTACTTATCTTTACACTCATGTTCTTCATGTCCATTCTTCTTACAGTAGGAATATGTTTTCTTCTCCTTCTTGTTGGAATTGTTGCCCTTTTGATTGTTCTTGGAAGAAGACTTTCCTTGTTGTGAAGAAGAATGTGGAGTGGAAGAAGATTGATTAGAGGATGATTGTTGTTTTGAGGAGGAATGTTGTGTGTTGTCTTGTGGCTTAACCTTCCATTGCTTCTACTTCTTGTTTGAGTTTTTTCCACTTGAATTACCTTCATTTTCTACCAAGGCTTTGGTTTTGGAAGACTTGAGAATTCCCATACCCACTAGATTGTCATGTTCAAGGATCAACATTTTTGAGAATTTCTCAAATGAAGGCTTAACATAGGCACTACCCATTGTTAATTTGTGTGTATTAAAGCTAGAAACAAAAGGAGCATAGTTAGGTGGAAGATGAGTCATGATGTGTTTGATCATCTTTCCATCTTTAATGGGTTCACCACAATCCTTCAACTGTGCCCTATACATTTCTACTTGGGTAAGATAGTCTTTAATTGTGTCAAAATTTCTAGGATCCAACTTGAGAAGTTTATCCTCTATTGTGTAAGTTGTGTCTTCATCTACTGTCCCATACAAAACTTCTAGTTTATCCCAAACATCTATTGGATCTGTAAGCTTCCTAATGTGAAATTTGATAGGATCAAAGATATTTTTAAAAAAGGTTAAACTATCTCTTGATTCTAGTATCTTCAAAAAACATGTTAAACTCTATAGAGGTAAAAATTTCTCCTCTATCTAGTGAAATCATCAACAAAAATCATGAAATACATTTCTCCATAGAATCCTCTTGTCCTTGAGGATAAACTCAAATCTATGTGAAAAGTCTCCAGCCTCTCTATAGTAATAAACTTCATGTTGGGAAATGATATCTTCTTCTACTTAGCCAAGATACATTCTTTGAAAAGAACATTAGTAGGCATTATTATCTTAGGTAGGTCTATAATTAAAAATGTGCTACTAACCTTCACATTGTTATCAAAGTTTATATGACAAAACCTCTTATGCCATAACCAATTGTTATCCACTTTTGGAACCAAACATGTTATCTCAGTAGGATTCAACTAAAATACAATACCTTTGGACCTTGTTCCTATTCCAATCAGCTTACCATCTTTATCTTTGATAATGTAAGTCTTTTCTATGAATTGCATCTAATAACCTTTATCCACCAACTATGCAAAGCTCAACAAGTTATGATTTAATCCATTGATAAGTAAAAAACATCAGTTTTTGTATTTCAATCGAGTGTAATAGGTCCAATCCCTATAATATGATAGGCTACATTGTTACAAAATTGAACAATACCTCCATCATGAATTGTGAAATTAAAAAACTTATTCATATCACTAGTAATGTGATGTGAACATCAACTATCTATTATCCAATTAGATTTCTTTTCAACTTGAGAAACTAGAGCTTTTTCTTCTCTAATTTCTATGTCAAGATCATCTTATTTTGTAAGAATGTGCCTTAGGGCAGAATTTACCCAAGACCAAGGAACTCAAAACACAAGCAAAAATTAGACCAGAGTATGATCAGAATAACTGTATAGTATTCAATTATATGTACAAGTACACTAGGAGTGGCTCAACAGAAAGACCTCTAAGATGCATCTAGAATGCCTTTAAATTGACATCATGACAAGTCCAACAACTAGGCACATGTCCACTAGATATGGGTTATCCTCCATTATGCATGAAAGTAAGTGCGATGATGAGAGGATAAGCCTACAAAGGTGAAACATGCACATCAGTGTTGTATACAACATGTGCAAAATTAGGAGTGCAAAAAATTGTGTTGTCTACATGGAAACTTAGTGAATGATGTAAACTCCTATGCTGTAGACACCAGGTGCATAATTAGAGTTGCATACTTCATTGTTGTCTACATGACAACTCTAGAAGTTGCACAAACTCCTAAGTGTCTCATAAAGAGAAATAATAAAATAATGCAAAGTAATAAAATATTGCACTAACCTAAGTAAACTTAAGTAAAGTATAAATAGTAAATACCTATTTACACCAACATATTTAATGGCTCAAAAACCTATATCATCATCATTTTCACTCTAAACATTTCCATATGATTCCTCATCTTAATTTTCATATAGACAATTTATTCGTCTTCTAGGAAAAAACTTTCCCTTATACTTTACCTCTATTTTAGGAAAGTTAGAAGCATAGAGACATAACTTATTACAAGTCCAACATTTGAAGATATTCCTACCATATGGTTCTCTTATTGCAAGAAGGTTTATACCTTCTTCAGTCTTCTTATTTTCATTAGATCTAGTTCTACTACTACTAGCAAAATCTCCATGTGTGCTCGCACTTCTAGAAAAATTTGGCAGAACACTTAAGACACTAAAATATATTTAAAATATTGTCAATTTTCTTGATTTTCCATGTCCTTCTTCTACTACTTTGAATGTTCCAAGAAAATTTTCCTTGGTAAAATTCTTAGTATATGGTATCAGTAATTCAATCATTTACGACATTTTCTTGAATGGTGGTGTCAAATTTTTCAAGATCTTCCATACAACCTCATCCTCCTCCTTGGTTCCACAAATGACTTGATTCTTGCAAAAATCTCAAATATCCTACCAACATCAGTTCTTATAGATTCATCTTCGATCATTTTAGCAGCTTGAAATGTGCATATCAAATTCAACAATCTTATTTTGTTTGTATGCTTATCTCCTTCAAAAATAGATTCTAATGATTTCCAAATGACATGGGATGTTGGAATTGACTTTAGCTTATTGTATTCATTCTTAGGAAGACCTATTAGTAGAGCTTCTCTTTCTCTCATATTGCTCATAAATATATACCTTTTACTTCACTACATTATTCAAGCTTTACTTACTCCACAATTGCTTTTTTGTCTTTCATCAAAACCTAGTATCCTTGACCCATGCACAAAAAATGACTCTGCATCTTCTATTTCCAGATGTCATAATTAAATCCATTGAACTTAGGAATATCCTTTTTTAAATTACTCACCATTCATCTCCCAAAGCTATTAAGTTTTCTCTTCAAGGGTATGATTATCTGATAACAATTGTTAGAATATATAGTCCACCAATAGAACTTTGAGTTGGGGGGGGTGAATCATCTATCCAACTATTGTCACAATTATCACCCTATGTAAATGTTAACCATGTGAGCAATATAAATAGAAACCACAAAAAGATACTCATGCCCAATAACACCAAATACATTAACTAGGGAAACCCTTGATTGGAGTCTAAACCCTAGTGGGGATGGTACCCACTAGATGATGCACTAATATAAATATTCCTTATTAGAGGATTGACCCTATGAGGATTCTTTAACAACATTTAGTTCTTATCAGCCCCTATTAGGAGAATTTGAATCCTTATTAGGAGATTCCAACCCTATAAGGAGTTGTGCCAACCCTATTAGGAGTTGTTGAAGGTAGATGGACCTACTATCCAAATGGTCTCTATATTATTCCTTGCAGAATAATAGAATTGCATTGTACATGTACTTTCTCTTCTTTTTTCCTGTCAAACAAACTTCTCTACTTCTTTTGATCTCGATACTAGATCACTTAATTTGTATCACATAATCCCTTAGATTGCTTACTCACATTTACCAAATATTGCGATCCTTTTCATACTTGAAATTTAATAACTAATCACACACACACACTTAACAATAATGAAAACATCTTTCGTTTATACCATATCCTCAAAATAATTCCTTCAGTCAGCCTTGATGGTTTCCTAATTAATTATAATAAGATAATCAATTAATTCATAATTACAATAGCACCATCATCTTGTAGTCTATACAAAAATTCTCACCCATATCAATTTATGACTTGAGCACTTGCTAACATCACCATAAAATTGTCCTCGATGACTATCTGACTACGTATCACCAGATTATATCTCTACAAGAAGATATAATAGGATCATCAAAAATTGTTTTTCATGCGCATTGTTTCTGCACTGTTCTTTGTAAATCACTTATAGCTTCCATACATCTTCAACTTAGTTTATGCACATTAAAATTTATCATCAAGACACAATATGGAACATGTCCTTCCCAGTGCATCAAGTAACAATTGAAATATTGTCTATACGACCTTGATCTCTATCTGTTATTCTGCTTGTCTTTGTGGGATTACTATTATATTGATATCAATGACAAACACAATCATGAATGCAACACGTCAATTCTCTCTAATTCTTTAGGTACTCCCCCAAAGGAATACCATTAGCATTCAATCTAAGAGATAAAAGAATCTAAAAAATATATCTCAATGTTCTTCAACATATTCTTCATCCACATAATCTCTTGATATTTGTTTGTTATTTCTACATACTCTTCTTTTTTTGTACCCTATGAGATACAATATTGTTTCATGCCTAGCCAAGAAATAAATCTTCCTCCAAGAAACAATGCTCCACAACTAGTGCTCTTTTATATCATCCACACATTTTTCCCAATTTTCATTAGTATATGAAAAGAAAGTAAAATCACTTGATTTGTCATACCACAAACAAAAATTGGGTGTAACCTTCAAATGTTTGAATATTTTCTTTACTCTTACATAATGTTCTTCTCTAGGATCTATGTGAAATCTATCTACTATAGAAACTACATTTTCTATAGGTGGTTTTACATGAGTCAAATATTTCAAACCTCCAATCATGGATTTGTACTTCATATGCTCAATTGTAGGTGTCTCATCTCTTCTAGATAACTTGCAACCAATTATCATTGTACATCTCATCTTTGCTAGATAACTTGCGACCAATTATCATTAGTGTACCAATAGTCTTACAACTTTCCAAGCCAAATATTTTCAACAAGTCTTTCAAATACTTAGTCTATGATATGAAGATACCTTTAGTATTCTGCATAATCTATTGACCTAAGAAATATTTCATCTCACCAATCATACTCATCTCAAATTCATTCTTAAATTCATTAGAATTTTTTTCATTTACTTCACCATTACCTGCAAAGATTAGGTCATCAACAAATATCACAACAATCAACAATCCATTCTAAATTTCTTTCAAATACAAATTACCATCTGTTGTAAATTTAGAAAATTGCAATTTTGTCAAATACTTGTCCAATATTTCATATGAGGATCTAGGTGCTTTCTTTAAGCCAAACATTGATTTATTCAATCTACATACCATGTCCATTTCTTCTATCAAAGAAAATCATTCAAGATGCTCAATGTAGAAGTCTTCTTCAAGTTTTGTATTTAGAAATCTTGACTTTACATTATCATAGGGAGGGTTGAAGAACTAGGGCCAAAGTCATACCTAGCTATTCAAACCACATGCATAGAGTCAACACAATGGAAATATCAACAAAAAAAATACTCAAAAGATAGAGAAAGAAAATGCCTTCATTCATATGTTCATTCATATGTTCATCCATAGATCAATTACATGCCCAACTATAATGCCTTTTGAGTTATGACCATATATCAGTTTCAATTACAATCTTGGATGATCTGACTTCGTATTCTACTCCTTCTCTCTCTAACTTACTTTTAAGACCCTAACTAAGGTCTCTTAAATACATGCATGACCACAAGTCAACCTATTCCAAATACAACTAAATAAACTCTCATATTAAATAATAGGATAAGCCACACATTAGCTTGCACTAGATATCTAACACTAAATTAAATGAAAATGTCAACCTCAATAGGGAACCACACATATACATCTCAAAAAATGAAGGCTCCATGAAATATTGACACTTGGCATCTAAATGAACCCAACAACCACATGAACTCAACATCCAAACAAACTTGACAACCACATGAGCTCAACATCCAATGGATGACTCGGCAACCAAAGAACACTAAGAAACAACTATGAACTCAACATCAACTAGGAAGCTCAGCATCCACTAAATGCTCAACACTCATTGAGAACTCAAGCAATGCAAGAAATTGTAACTTGGCAGAAACTAGGAAAACTAAAAAACATGCAGGATAGCAATGCAACCTAAGATGCTCCTACATCAAAAAATTGAGGTAGAAAGAAATGATTCTCCTGAATCATGCAAGTGTCAAATGTGATTTGAATTCAACTTAGATTGAGAAATCTATGTAGCATCTTCACTAGGTCTATTTTTCCATTTTACCAAATACTCATAGTAGTCTTTCCCTTGCATGCTCTTACTAACTCTTTGCTCTAGTATCTATTTAACTTCTTCAATATTTTTCTTAGGATAATAATCTAAAACATCCACTTTATCTTCTAACTCATGATATTTGTGTAAACCAGGAACATTGAATGCAAAATATATATCCATGTTATTAGGTAACTCAACTTCATATGCATTACCACTATCAAACTTCTTCAAGATCTTACAAGGTCAAAACTTCTTCATTTTCAGCTTACTATATGTTCTAACAAGAAACCTTCCCTTCTTCAAATGAACCACCACCTCATCACCAATATAAAAAACATGATGTCTCCTAGACTTGTCAGCATTCTCCTTATACTTTTGATTAATTTGTTCCATCCTCAATTTTACTTCCTTATGCAAAGAATCGATAAAACTAGAAAATTATTCCCCTAGAACACACCTCTTCTATTCATCAATAACATTCCTCAAATCTAATACTCCTCTAGGGTACATTCCTATAACAATTTCAAAAGGTGTCTTTCTTGTACTACTATTCACAAAATTATTATATGTAAACTCATCTTCTACTAAGACTATCTCCCAATTATTTGACTTATCTCCAAATAAACATCTTAGCATATTATTCAAGCTTCTATTTCACAATCTTTGCTTGTCCATCTATCTGTGGATGGAATATAGAACTAAATTTCAACTTAGTATCCATCTTCTTCAACCAAGTCTTCCAAAAATAACCAACGAACTTATTATCTCTGTCAGAAATAATGTTTTTTTGTAATCCATGCAATCTCACAATTTCTTTGAAGAAACGTTTAACAACATGCTTGGCATTTTATGTCTTTTTATAAGGTATGAAATAGGCCATCTTAGGAAATCTATCTACAACAATAAGCATAGAATCACACCCCTTCACTATTTTAGGCAATCCAAGAACAAAATCCATATTGATGTTAGTCCAAGGTTTCATAGGAACACTAATAGTTGTATACAAACTAATATTCTAACTTACACCTTTTGCATCTTCACAAACTTCATAACTCCTTACAAATTTATGAACATCTTTATACATTTATGACCAGTAATACTTATCCTTTAGCAAACTCAATGTCTTATCAATTCCAAAATGTCCAACCAATCCACTACTATCCTTTTCCTTAATCAAATAAACTCTCATGAAATTTCTTGGGATATACAACTAAATCCCTTTGAATAGCATACCTTCTTGAATGAAATATTCATCATACTTACGAATGTGAACTATTAGACTTGGTTCTCTCCACTCTGTCCACACCTCAAAAAAATCAGGATTAGTATCATACAATTCTTTCATGTCATCAAAACTAAGAACTTCAACCTTCATCTTAGTTAGTAAAGAACATCTTCTTCTCAATTAATTGGCAACTCTATTAGAAACTCCACTCTTATGCTTAATCACAAATGTAAAACTCTACAAATAGTCAACCCACTTCATGTCTTTGATTCAATTTATGTTGACTTCCCAAGTACTATAAAGATTTATGATCAGTATACAACACAAACACCTTAGGAATCAAATAATCTATCCACTTCTTCAAGGCTTGAACAATAGTATAAAATTCTTGATCATACACAAAATATTTCCTTTTAGCATCATTTAACTTTTCACTAAACAATGCAACATGTTTAGCTTCTTGACTCAATACAACTCCTATTGGACTACCGCTTGCATCACATTCACCATGAAATACCTTATTGAAATTAAGCAAACCAACACAAATAATTCAACAACCTTTTGTTTCAAAGTCTCAAAACTCTTACCAGCTCCAAGTGTCCACTTGAATTCCTTTTTATCTTCTCTCATTGTTTCAGTCATAGCATTATGAATAGATATGACATTCCTTATAAACTTTATCTAAAAACTAGCCAAACCATGAAATGATCTAACCTCCCCCATATTCTTAGGTGTAGGCCATTCCAAAATTATTTTTACCTTCTTTGGATCCATCTTCAAACCATCAACTGAAATCAAGAATCCCAAATACACAATTAATTTTTGCATGAAAGATCACCTTTTTAGACTAACCATCAACTTCTCCTCTTTCAATCTCTAAAATACTTGTCTAACATGCTCAATATGTTCTTCCTTAGTTTTTCTAAATATTAAAATGTCATCCAAATTAAGAATCACATACTTATACAAAAATATTTTTAAAATTTCATTCATTAACCTCACCAAAGTACTATGTGCATTAGTCAAACCAAAAGGAATAACCAACCATTTCTACAAATCATGTTTTGTTTTCAAATTAGTAGTCCACTCATCACCTTCCTTGATTTTGATTTGATGATGGCCACTCTTTAAATAAATTTTGGTAAAATATTGTGCTACACTTAAACAATCCATTATAGCATCCATCTTGGTCATAGGAAGCCTATATTTCATTGTGATCTTGTTAACAGCTTTAAAATTAGTACACATTCTCGATTCTCTATTTGTCTTGGGTACTAATATGGAAGTTACAACACATGGACTCAAAATTTCTTTGGTCAAACCTTTCTACAACAACTCATGCAAATGTTTGTTAAGTTCTTCATTCTATGTACTTGTCAATCTATATGGTGCTTTATTCGATAAACTAGCTCCAGGAATTAGATCCATAAAATGAATTATACTCCTTATTGGTGGTAAAACATTAGGTATATCTTCTATAAAAATATCTTTATACTTGTTCAAAAAAATTTCAATTTTAGTTTGTACTCGGTCAATACTATCAGCTATCACTTGGTTACCACTAACTAGAACTCAATTGCTATTGGTACACTTGGTCTCCTCAGAGTTATAGAAAAACAAACTTTATTCTTCTTATCTTCTTTTCAAATTGTTTTCTATTAATAATGCAAATTCTCATGGTAGTAAAATTAACCTCATCTAGACTTTCAATCAAGGGTAGAAATATTTTCTTCTTCCCATTTGTCCAAAGGGTATATTGATTCAATCTTCCATCATGTATAGCATCTCTATCATATTTCCAAGATCTACCCAATAGAATATGACAATAATCCATAGGCATAATATCAAAAAACTTCATCAAAATAATGTCCAATCTTGAACTTCACAATACATTGCTTACTTACCAATATCTTATGCTCATCTTTGATCCATGAAGCATGATTGGGTTTAGGTTTCTTCAACCTCTATAATTACAACTTTGTAACCAACTCTTCTGATGCCAAATTTATAGAACTTTGATTATCAATTAGTACCTTGCAACGTTTTCTAGCCATCTTACATATGTTCTTGAACAGAATTCTCCTCAAAGTAGGTTTCTCATCACCTCCCTTATTATAGAAGGTTCTTCTCAACATTAGATTTTCACCAGCCTCAGGAAAAATTTGTGAACCCTAAATGTCTCCTTGAATCACAACATTTCTACTACATTTTTCCACTTTCATAGGATCTATACTCAAAGGATCTATGCCCTCATTTACCATATCTAAAATAATTATCATGAAAACCACCTCTAGAATAAGAATTACCTCTTCCTCAGTAAGAACTAGTACCTCATCAGTAGGAATCACCACCTTTCTACTTGGTTTTCCCTTTATCTTATGTAGAACTATCAAATCTACCACCTTTTCCATAAGATCTACCTCTGTCTCTCTATAATCTACCACCTCTACCTCTTTGTCAAGATCTCCTTATCTTTCAAGGCATATTGGTATTCTTCTTCCACACTTTCAAATTTCACAAAAAAATCTCCTCTTGGATTCCAAATCTCAATCCATTTTTGTACCTAACAATTTTCTCAACAACATCATCCACTTGTCCAAATTTGATAACCAATCTATAGAATTCCTCAGTATACTCCTTCAAAATCATGTCTTTTTGTCTTAAATTTTGCATCTTTATCAACAAGATAATTTGGTAATCATTAGGAAGAAATTTTTTCTTCACCTTGTTCACCATTTTTACCCAAGTTCTGATCTTCTCCTTTGTGTATCAATTTGCAAGTGCTCCGACTACAGTGAGGCATGTTCTTTCAATCTTGTAATTGCAATCTTTACCATCTTATTATCAAGATTTTTTTCATACTCAAAGAACTTTTCCATTTTAGAGATCCAATCCAACATAACATTGGTATCCAATTTACCATCATAAGGAACAACTTCTAACATAGGCTTTTAAATTTTCCCTAGACAATGGGTAAAAGTACAAATCTGTGTCACCCTTTTATAAAGGAAAAGGCTAACAAAAGTATAACTATTCACCTTCAATGCCATAAAATTTATATTATTATTTTAAATTTAGAAATGAAGTAATCTAATGAAATGTGTAGAAATTGATGAAGTTTAGGATTATAATTTTTAATAATTATTTGAAATAATATATTTTCCTAATTTTTATAGATAATTTTTTAGAAACTGAAAAATGAAGAAAATAGTCTAGTTCCCACCACAAAATATATGGAAATAAACTTATTCCCCTTTGATCTCAGACTATGTTAAAGATAACATATATATCTAGAACAATGAAAAATAAAAATTGGATTTAGACCTATATTTTCTCTTTTATAAGGATTGAAATCTCAACCCACCTAAAATCAATAGTTTTCGTCTCCCACCACATTTTACAAAACAAATCTATTATAACTAGGAGAAAAATTATACATTCTAGAAGAGGGCTCTCTCCTCTTGACCATCATATAATAATTATATTTTTTTGATATGATCTAATATTTTTTTCTTTCTCAAAACTGACATCTTTTCAAGTGTTAAAATATGTGGTAGAGTTTTTTAATTATAATATACTATATCTAATTAAAACACTATAAACTCCATATGAAAATATTCTTGACTCTGAGCACTATAAAATGGTGTTTACATATTATTAAAAAATATCATAAAAAATAGTTAGATTTATTGAAACATCATCTTTTTGAAATAATTTTATTTCTTTAGTAATTGGATACAAACTAGTATAAAAGATACATTTAGTAGACATTTCCAATTGGAAAAGTGTGAGATCATATATAACTTAGCTAGAATCAATTTTTGTAGATCATATGTTTTACAAAATTAGATTTTTAGATAGAAATACTCAAATCTAGTCCTTCTGATAACTCATCCTGAAAGGTGACACAAATTTTTACTTTTATCCCAATACACTCAATAACCTTGCTTCATCTCAATCTTCTTTAAGTTCAGGATTAGGGTTTGGTGCTACTACTTCATCATCACTCACATCATCAAGATGTGGTCCTCTCATCTGGGCTATCTACATGACATCTAATTTGGCTGAAATTGTCTCAATGTATCCAATATTGCATTATCAACATTTCCTCTACCTCAGACCATCTTTACAAATTAGTTTCCTACAAGATTGTAACCCTCCCCAAGTTGTAGGTCAAATCCTCAGATCTAATACCACACAACTAAATTCACTTAGGTTTCTACACAATCTAATCTTCACAAGGACAAACCTGCTCTAATACCACTTAACACAGGGAGGATTGAAGAACTAGGGCCAAAGGCAGACCTAGCTATTCAAACCACCTTCATAGATTCAACACAACTTGGAAATAACAACAAAACAAGCAACTTAAGTGATAGAGGAAGAAATTTTTATCATTAATATATTCATCCAAAGATAAATTACATGCCTAGATAGAAGGCCTTCTGGGTTACAACCATATATCAATTTCAATTACAATCTTCAATGATCTAACTTTGCATTCTACTCCTTCCCTCTCTAAGTTACTTTTAAGATTCTAATCAAGGTCTCTTAAATACATACATAGCCACAAGTTGACCTATTATAAATACAACTAAATAAACTCTCATATTAAATGCTAGGCTAAGGCACAAGTCATCTCAGAATAGATATATAACAATAAAGTAAATGCAAAGGTTGGTCTTAACCCAAAATCACACACAAACAACTCGATAAACAAAGTCTCCACCAAATACTGACAATCGACATCCAAATGAGCTCAGCAACCATACAAACTTGGAATCCAAATGAACTTGACAACCAAATGAACTTGAAATCCAAATAATGACTTGTCAACCAAAGAACACTTGGAATTAACTGTGAACTCAACATCAACCAAGAAGATCAGAATACCCTAAATGCTTTACACCCACTGAAAACTCAGCAATGCAAGACATTGAAAATCGATAGAAACTAGGAAAACTGAAAAACATGCAAGATAGTAGTGCAACCCATGATGTTCCTACATCATACATCCATCTAATACAATTTGAACTTCTTACTTGCTACATCGGCCAAGAATATTCTTACTACTTCAAATTTGGCAATAGGGACAAATGTCTCTTCATAATCTATACTTTCTTGCTATAAATATCCATTACATACCAATCTTACTTTATTTCTCACAATCTCATCTTATTCATTTATATTATTTCTAGAAATCAACTTAGTTCCTATAATTCTCTTGTCTTTAGGTCTAGGAATTGATTCCCATTTCTTATTCTTCACAATATGATCTAGTTCTTCCTTCATTTCTTAAATTAAATGATCATCCTTACATGCCTCATCTGCACTTTATGGTTTGAATTGAGAAATTAAACACAATTCTTCATGTACTATGTTTCTTGTCATAACTCCTTTTTGTTTGATTCCAATAATCTGATTAGTAGGGTGATTGTTTGTCAAAATTGTTTTAGGTGCAATAGTTACTATTTCAACTCTTACTTCTTCACTAGGTTTAGATCTTGGTTCTTCTTTTGATTCTATAGTTTGAACATTATTCTACAAATTCTTTTTAGTCTCAAAGAAAACTTCAACATTTTCTACAATTAGTTTAGGATTAGTTTTTTCTTCATTAGAATTATAATTCAACATTCTTTCTTTAACTCCAAAATTTTTATCCACTTTTACATTTATGCACTCAACAATAGTCTTAGTTCTTTGATTAAAACAACTATAAACTCTTATTTTCAATGACTAACCAAGGAATATACCTTCATCGGTTCTTGCATCAAACTTTTCAATATCATCATAACTCTCTAGGTAACACTTACTTCCAAAAATTATAAAATACTTCACTAAGGGTGCATATCCAAGCCATTATTCATAGGGAATATTGTTTGTACCTTTTCTAATTTGTACTTTTTTCATTGTGTATATGGTTATATTGACTGCTTCTCTCCAACATGTCTTTGATACATCATTGCCAAACATCATGGCTATCACTACTTCTACTAGACACTTATTTCTCTTTTCAGTAATCCCATTTCACTCAGGGGTCCTAGGTGTTGATAGTTGTCTCTTAATACCATTCACTTCAAAAAAGGTGTTAAACTCATTCAAGGTAAACTCTCCACTTTTATTTTATCTTAAACACTTTATCTTTACTCCATTTTCATTCTCAAATCTATTGTTAAACTACTTCAAATTTTCAAATGCCTCAAACTTTTCTTTAAGAAATACTATCCACACCATCCTATAAAAATCATCAACAAAAACCATGAAGTACCTTTCACCATAGAATCATGTTTTTTTGGTACAAGCACTAAAATCCATATTAACAATCTCTAATTTTTATATGTTAGTGAGCTTCTTGCTAGGAAATGAAACTTTATTTTTCTTAGCCATAACACATTCTTTGCAGACCACATTCCTAGGCTTTGTAGTTTTTGGTAAATCTACAATAGAAAATGTACTAATATCCTTCACAATATTTATATGTGAAGGATATGTTAGTGAGCTTCTTGCTAGGAAATGAAACTTTATTTTTCTTAGCCATAACACATTCTTTGCAAACCACATTCCTAGGCTTTGTAGTTTTTGGTAAATCTACAATAGAAAATGTACTAATATCCTTCACAATATTATCAAAGTTTATATGAAAAAATCTTCTATTCCATATCCAATTGTTTTCCACCTTATGTCATCTCTATAAGGTTTAATTGAAAAACATTACCTCTGGATCTTGTACTAGTGCCAATCAACTTACCATCTTTATCCTAATAATGCATGTCTTATCTATGAATTGTGACTGATATCCTTTATCAACCAGCTTTCCAACACCCAATAGATTTTGTTTTAATCTATCAAAAAAATTGACATCATCAATGTTAGTCTTTCCATCAAGAGTAATAGATTATATTCCCTTGATATGACAAGCTACATTTTTACCAACTCTGACAAAACCACCATCATGACTACTAAAATTTAAAAAAATATTCATGTCACTAGTCATATAATGCAATAAACATATGTCTATGATCATTTTAGCTATTTTCTTCAACCTATGAAACTAGCACTTTCTCTTCTATGACATCTTCTTTAATAGCTACAAATCTTAGCTCATCATTACTTTCACTCAAAACTCTTTCATCATATTCATCATATTTATTTGCATACATATGTTGGAATTAAAATAGGAATGGTAAACTTCTAAGAGGGGTAGGGTGAATAAGTAGTTTAAAGTTTAACTCATAAAACATTCACTAGACATCCATCTCATCCATTCGATGAGTAAACTAAAATACCATATAAAGCATATGCATATGAATCATGTAAACAATTAAGCATTCACACATATGTGACACTAGATATGATTACCCAGGAACCCTCCAATGAGAAGGTAAAACTAGGGTGGGGATGACACCAAAAAAAATTCACTACTACAGTAATAAAGTGTATCCAATGAAGGTTACAATGTTTGATCATGAAACATGATCTACCCTATGAAAGGTCTACCCTATTAAAGCCTTGCAAAGACTATTAGGTCTCATCCTACTAAATTATTTCAATGCCCTATTAGAAGTTTTCCTTGTTAAAGGACTTTAACTCTCAAATAAGTAAGCACCCTGTTAGAGGATTTCAATATAACCTGTTAGGACTAGACTACTAAGAGATTTAATTGATGCACCTATTAGAATAACTCAAAATTGATCTTGTAGTTAGCACTCTATTTCTTGATAATAGATCACCTCTAAACTAATGTATTCTTGATCCTTCTTGACCAGATATCTCCCTGATGTATACTATTACATTCCTCTATTCTCTTTTAACTAATTTTGATATGTAATTTCACTTCACAACTCCTTAGCCACCATGAATGCATTGTTTGTGCATACCAAACTTCTCTCTTTTCTCTTTCCATGCACATATGAAGTTTAGGGATTTTCCTCCTTAAGAAACTTAGATGACTTAGGGTTGGGTATGAATCAACAACTGTGATTAATCCATTTTCTACTTAAACCATCCCTTCACCTAATTGGACACATGTAATTCTTAGGGATTTGAACTTAAGATTCATCCTTATCACAAAATATCATAATCCAATCTTTAAGTTGGCTCAAAATTGGTTTACAAACAACTATGTCAAAACTATGTTACTTGGCATCTAAAGTCTCTAATGCTTGTCATATATTGATTTCTATATTGTGACTCAACATCCAAATGACTCAGCTCCTAAATTAATTGTCATACACTGTCTGCTTTACACTTGAGTGACTCGACACTCACTATGGACTCGACATGCACTATCTTATACATGTTGTTCTTGGCATGTACTACTTATTTGGCCTAAAATATGTAAATGAGTTAAGTGTATAGACACTCACTTGTCAAAACCAATCTAAGATAAAAAAACTCCCCCTTTCACATGAGTGTCAAAAACACTTGGTCATGCATTAATATCCTAAATCTTATGAGCACAACATATCTCTTATTCAGCTACTATACAAAATTTCAAAATATAATTTTTTAATAATAACTTATACCTCAAAACTGATATCTCCCCCTGAGTTGATAGGTCTAGTTTTTTAGTAAAAACTTTGTACTCCTGCAAAATAGATATACTTCAACTAATAATCTTTCATTACATGATGTTTGTGTTATTATTTTCTTTCTCTATTTCTCTCTTTTTCACTATCTCCCCCTTTTTCTTAGGCTCACTTTTCTCTTCTGATCTTCCCCTTTTTGACACTTATGTTAATGGGCTATACACTAATAGTGTGTTTGTCCAAGAAATATTTATGGACCTCTCGTATAATCTTAAGATTTGCATCCCAATTTTCACATGATACATCCAAATACTTAATTTTGATGGCCAACTCAGCAACAAGGTGGACTAGGTCATCTAATGTAGAAAGATTGGGGTCTTTCTTCATAAGAGTTTCTATGTAGCCTAACTCCTTGTGCAAAATATCCATGTGAGGAGTCAAAGTGGTTTGTATTCTAATCAATTTGGCCCATATGTTGGCTTCTTCTGTAGACAATGTTGCTAACTGACTTTGTGTTTGCAATAAAGCTATAAAATGTTTCTCACTTTGAGCTTGAGTCATGGGAAATTTATCTCTTGATGACTATATGTTAGTCTCCAAGCTCAGGATGTGAGTCCTTGTTTCTTATGTGAAGAGTGTGGGGTTGCATAATTTTGTGTATAGTGAGAGAATATTGTCAAGTACCTTTTTCACACTTTCTATCTTTCTTTCCAATGAAACTTGTGTAACTTCTATGTCACCTAATATTTTCTCATTCACTTTCCTTTGAAATTTCTTTTTGGACCATTCTAACAATTTTACATTTGTATCAAGGTCTGCATCACTTACCTTTTCCACTATATTTGTCAATTGTTTAATGAGTGGCTTTGTCTCATCTAGATTAGGTAGAATAAATGCATCTAGAAAGATATCCTTGATATCCACCAATACTTTCTTCTACCTATACTCCCTTTTGAGTAGTTCTTGATGCTTCTTTCTAGCTAGGTATTTGTGTACTATACCCATCTGTTCAATTGTCATTGTGTCATAATCATACTTTGGTAACACAATCTCTTCATCAAGGCTTACATCTCCATATTCCCTAGTCTCTTCTATCTTTGATGTACTTGGGCTTGACACTAAAATTTTCAATGGTGTTGCATTTGTGCTTAGCTTGTGAAGAGTGTGATTGCAAAGAGTGCCAGATTCTGGCAAAGTTATGAGGGCTTGAATGGTTACTTTCTCCTTCAACTTGGGTGTCAACTTGGTCTCTCCAAGATTTTCCTTAGCTTCTACAATGCCTTGAATTTGACCTTGTACTTGTGCTAGAGGTGTAGATGAAACTATCTAACCTATTTGACTTTGTGTATCAATAGTGGCTTGAATTTCCACTTTATCTACTTCAATTTTATCAACCTTTTCTGATGTAATTTTTTGTATTTTTTCTAAAGGTTGTACATTAGTAGCTTAAGGGGATATTGTAGGTAGTTCATGTGTATTCACCTCTTCCCTTGTAGTGTCAGTCACTATTTTCTGTATTTCATCTACACTCACTAATACAGAATTATCAAACAATTTTTCACCTAATGTAGCTTGATCAAGTATCTTTTTTAGATCTTCCTCTATTAGGGGGTTGATGTTCAAATAAATGAGATTAGAAACACCCTTTACTATTATTGTTTTAGCATTTACACTTTTTGTTTGTTGAGGACTGACATCTAGTAGTTGTGTATCTTGTACACTATGTTCGTGTTGTTGCTCTACCTCAGTTGT
Organism: Cupressus sempervirens; assembly: GCA_028749045.1. Lineage (NCBI taxonomy): Eukaryota > Viridiplantae > Streptophyta > Pinopsida > Cupressales > Cupressaceae > Cupressus > Cupressus sempervirens. Next base: position 365,784,681 of record CM053789.1, read on the forward strand.
TGCCTTGTCATCTATATTCATTTATGTACCTCCCTCAAATCTCACTTCATTTTTGTCATCTTCTTCATCATCTTTAACTTTTTTAGGCTCCTATTCACCTACTTTTACTCTAGCAAATCCATATGTGACCTTCCACATTTGTGTGGACTTCTTCACAACATCTTCAATATTGTTTTGCAATACATTGAAGGCTCTATATTTTGGAACAAATCAAACTACATATTTCTTCATAGAATTTTTAATTTTTTCCTTATTGAATTCAGGCATAACTTGTGCAAGTGATGTCTCCCTTATTTGCCTTCTAAGTTCAAACAATAATGCCATTTTTTCTCAACTCTTTCATATAAACTTTTAGGCATTGAGTTGGCAATTTCTAGTGGAGCTTTCTTAAAATTTTCCATCATGGAATATATTGCCTCCACATGATTCTTCTCAATTTTTCCAAGGTTATCAAAATCAATATGAGGAAATCCTAAAAAGTTTGCATTATTACTAATATTCTCACATAGATTTTCTAAATCTGAAGCTAGATTGTGACTCACCACTTGGAGTTGGCTATGGTCATCTGATTCCATTCTTTCCTCATTCAATTTAGCTTGAGCAATTTATTTTATCCTTGGTCTTTTCTTTGCTCCTTCTTGCTTTGTAGGTTGCATCTTTTCCTTTTCCTTTTGTGTAGTGACATGCACACTAGCCCTTGTGGTAGGTGTTATAGGTTTGGACTGGCTTAGTTTAGCAGTCTTCTTGGTTCTTGCCACTGGTTGAGCCTTATCCTTTCTCTTTTTTTGATTAGTAGGAGTAGGTGCTTCCTCAGCTTCTTCTCCCTTGGCACCTTCTATAATTTTTGTCTCTTCCTCTTGCTAGTCATCTCCTATTCCTTCCATTAATGCAAGTGGTGCTTGGGTTTGGGTGTCTTCTTCCTCTTCATCCTCTTCCTACTTGAAACCTTCACCAAATTCTCCTTTTTCTTTATGACAAAGGTAGTCTTTAGTTCCACAATAATCTTAGATTTGGCCATTTCATAATTACCAAATACTTTGGCATCTTTATCTATATCTTTAGCAAGTAATGTCGTTATTGTTGTAGTGGCTTCATCTACATTTAATTCATATCCTAATGGCCTTAGCCATATTACCCTTGGAGTTGTTGTTTGAAAAAAAGTACAGTCATAATCAATTAGGAAACAAACATCATCATAATTCTTTTCCACTAATGACACTTGAATCCTCAATCATTTCTTCATAAATTTGTTAACATCCTCAAAGTAGCTAGACATTATAGATTCAAAATTTTCACTCAATTGTTCAATGAACTCACCTATTTGTACTACCATTAAACTATTTTTTTTCCATGCTAGATTGCCAAAAGTGAGAAATGTGTTTTGAACATAAAAGGAAATACATATCAAAATAGAACCAAATTAGCACTGAGCACTCTTTGTTTTCCTTATTGCTCCTAGGTTTTCAATCAACTATTTTATTTGTAGCTCAGCAAGATCATATCTATGATCCTTCTTGATTTTCTTGTAACACACATCTACTACAATACAGGGCACACTATTAAATTTGGTTGATTGGTAAAACTCATGTGCAATTACCCTTACTACAAACTCTATCAATGGATCTGTAATGGTGTCAATATTCATTCCTCTCTTATTCCAAATAGCCCTATTTTTTCTCAATAACCTCCTTTGAATTTCTCCTTAAAGTCTTAGGTAGATCTAGGGTTGGATACCCTATTACCCTATGAACCATTCTTTTTGTGATTTTAATTAGCCCATTGTCTAACCAAACTGAACTATCATAAAATTTTCTCAATACAATCCTAATCCATTCAATTTTGAAAAAATTTAGTAAGTCTAGGGCATAAGTTAACACTTTCTTCTCTATAATTTTGAATTCTTCCATTGATAAACCATTTTCACATAGTCTATCACATGCCTCTCTTATCTCCATGTCTCCAATACTCCCAATCTTATAGTTATAACATTTTCTAACATCTTGAACCATTACAAATTTTGGTGGTATCATGGATAATGCACAATAAAGGTCTTGTGTATATATAATATTAGATATGGATTTTAAAATTAGATGTTTGACCTCACTACTAACCAGTTGAACATTCAAAACCTCCTTACCCTCTACACCCTTTGAGCTAGATGGCATTATGTGAAACTAGGGTTTATGAAAATAGAAACAACATAACTCAACACATGAAATATACCTTGCAAGATCTAACAAAATGATGTCCAATTTTTGTTCAAATCTTCTAAAAATGCTTTTGATGAGTTTCCTAATCACCTTTAGCTCTCCTTGATCTTTCTCAATTTTTAAATGATGTAAAATGAGTTAAAAATTGATCAAATACCCTTTTGAAGCACTGCAATTAAAGTTGAGTGCTTACATAGATATAAGATCAACATTAACAAATTTTAGGCTCACTCAGCATCCACTAGTCTTTTCAATCATTCAAAAATCATTACAAGCTCAACATCAACTAGCCAATCTATTAGTTCGACATCCTCTAGCATTTCACTTAGCAATTATAGGAAACTTTTCATGCTCAACAATAACATGAAAAACTTAAAGATTTTTCTTTGATTCCTAATAACATCTTGAATCTTTATTCATGCTTATGTAGACTTTTTAGTACTAAAGTCTTTTGGAACTAGTGTAAGATATTACTTATGAATATCAGTCCCACATACTTCTTTATTGCTTAGTTTGAATCACATGACCTATTGGGTGAAGTGATCCGTTCTCCACTTGATGTGCAACAATCCTTCCTTTTCTTCCATGTCTTGGTCATTTCATTTCTAACATTTTCAATATCTTCCTTGACTTTTCCTTTAATATTATTGAACTAACAACTTGGTGCCTTTGACTTTTTTGGACAATAGTGACTAATGTGACCAAACTTCAAACAACTAAAAAATGTGGTTTGACTCAGCCACCTTTTGTAGTCACTTCTGAAGTATGTCCTAATAAAATTCTTAGGAACATGCACATACTCTTGAAAATAATCATAGCTATATCTTGTGTTATAATTCAAGTTGTAAGAGTTTCCCTTATTCTTTACCTTTGTTTGTCCATCTGATGACATCATGGGTTTGGATTTGTAGTCAAAAGCTCTATGTCCATACTTCTAATATTTATAACAATATCCTTCAAATCTTTGTGTGCGCATGGTCATAGTTCTACATTCATATGCTTGATGACCTTGTTTGTTGCACTTATGGAACCAGGCTCTTATGCTTGACATTCTGATTTACAGTCTTGCTCCTACGCATATTAGTAGTATGTCCTTTCTTACAACAATTATGTCAAGCAAGTTTGGAGTTCTTACCTTTGTTATTCCTTTCTACAACACTTTTGGATGATTCTCCTTGTTTAGTGCTTGTGTATCCTAGTTTAGATGTATCATTCTCAAAGTATTTGATGGCTTCACTTAGTTTATTAAAACTTTTAGAAAATTATTTTTCCCTTTTTAGGTCATTTTCAATTGCTCATTCAGCAACTTCAATGTTGTTATCTCAATTTCCTTGACATTCAATTCATAGTTGGCATTCATCATTTGAATTAGAGTGTCCAATTGCATGTTCAAAGTCTTGGTTAGCTCTAATGATTTCTCTTCTAGTCTATTTCTCAAAACTCTTTTATATTCTTCAATCATGGCTTTGTCTTTCGTAGTTTTCTTTTTTTGTTTAGTAACCTCACATAGTAGTATGGCTTGTGATTCTTTCTCTAACTTGATATTTCTAATTTCTTTAGCTTGGGTGCTATTCTTTTCCATTAGATCTATAACTACTACATCAAATTCATTGGAGTCTCCACTAGAAAATAGATTGGCAGTGTTCATTTCTTTTTATTATGTGTCATTCTCCTCAATGGAAATTTCCTTCCTTCTCCTCAAATATTTCTTTAGGTCTTCTCTTGCTTCATTCATTTGATGTAGAATGAGTTATATTTTGATTCCCTGATTCTCAATAATCTTTCCCAACTTGTAGAATTCTATTTTCAAGATCTTTCCTCAAAGCTGTAAAGATTCTCTTTTAGATAACAAGGCTCTGATACTAATTGTTGGGATTACAAAAGGAAAGGTAAACTTTTAGGGGGGTGGTGAATCAATAGTTTAAACTTTAACTAATAAAACATTCACCACACATCCATCTGATAAGGTCAATGAGTAAAATTAAATACCATGTAAATCATATACATCTGAATCATATAAACAAGTAAGCATTCACACATATATGACACCAAATATGATTACCCAGAAACCCTCCAATAAGAAGGTAAAACTAGGGTGGGAATGACACCCACAAATCTTCATTGCTGTAGTAATAAAGTGTATCCCATGAAGCTTACAATATTTGATCATGAAAAATGATCTACCATTTGAAAGGTCTACCCTATTAAATTCTTACAAAGACTAACTTAGGTCTCACCCTACTAAAGGATTTCAACACCCTATTAGAAGTGTGCCTTGTTAAAGGACTTCAACTCATAATTAAGTAAGCACCTTGTTAGAGTTTTTCAATACAGCCTGTTACAACTACTCTCTTAAGAAATTTAACTAATTCACCTATTAGCATGACTCAACATTGATCTTGCAGTTAGTACTCTAATTCTTGATGATAGATAACCTCTAAACTGATGTATTCTTGATCCTTCTTGATCAAATGTCTCTTTGTCATACACTATTCCCTTCCTCTATTCTCCTTTAACTAATTCTATAATGCAATTTCACTTCACAATTCTTTAGCCATCATGAATGCTTTATTTCTGCATGAAAAACTTCTCTCGTCACTCCTTCCATGCACATACAAAGTTTAGGGTTTGTCCTCTTGAAGAAGACTTAGGTGACTTAGGGTTAGGTGTGAATCAACCACTATGATTCATCCATTTTGTCACTTAAACCTTCCCTTTACCTAATTGGATGCATTTAATCCATTAAGATTCCAACTTAAGATTCATCCTTATCACAAAATATCATAATTTAATCTTAGACTCAACTCAAAATTGGTTTATATAGTAGTTTGTGCCATTGCAAACAACTATGTCAAAAAATATGTTACTCGGCATCTAAAGTCTCTTATGCTCGACATATACTAATTTTTATACCACGAATTGGCATCTGAATGGCTCGGCTCTTAAATCACTTAGCATACACTATCTACTTAACACTTGAGTGACTTGGCACTCATTGTGGACTTAACATGCACTATATTATACATGGTGTGCTCAACATGGACTACTTATTCAGTATGAACTATTTAAATGACTTAAGTGTATAGACACTAACTTGTCAAAACCAATTTGAGATCAACAAAATACAATCTCTAGGCCTTTTACACTTTAAATTCTTCTTATAATTTTTATCTCTTCAGTTATTCTATCCTCCTCAGATTTGGATTTTCTACTACTAGCATAGTCTCCACTAGTGCTTGCACTTCTTGACAAGGAAGAGTTAACACTTAATGCACTAAAATTTGTTTCAATCTTCTATGATATTTTTTTGAATATTTGAGTCAAGGTTTTCAAGATCTTCCATCTAATGTCATCTTTAGATCCGCTACAAAACTTAATTCCTACAACAATTTTTGATATTCTACCAATATAGCTTCTTAGAGATTCATTTTCCATCATTTTAGCATCTTTAAATTAACATATCCAATTCTATAATCTGATTCTTTTAGCATGCTTATCACCATCAAAACTATATTCTAAAGGTTTCCAAACTTCATGATATGTTTCTAAATATTTTAGCTGATTGTATTCATTCTTAGGAAGAGCTGGCAATAATACTTCTTTGGAAAGCATATTGCACACAAATAGATCTCTTTCAACATCAGCACAATCCTCAAGTTTTCTTTCTTCTACAATCTTGTTTCTATTCTTTGTCATCAGCCAATACCCTAGAGCAACATATATGAAATGAGTCATCTTCTCTTTCCAACTATCATATTTAACTCTATCAAATTGAGGACTTTCTTTTCTAAAATGACCAACCATTGATCTCCTAAAGTTGTTAATCTTTCCCTTCAATAACCTGATGTTTTGATACCAATTGTTAGAAAGTAAAGTCCACTAAGATAACTAAAAGGCTAGGGTGGGTGTAAATTTTTTATCAAACTATTAAAATAATTATCAACCTTATTAATCCTTAACCATGTGAAAAATATAACTAACAATGATAAGGAGATACCCATACACAATAAGACTAGATATGTTAGCTAGGGATACCCTTGATCAAAAGGAAAACCCTAGTGGGGATGGTACCCACAAAATGATGTACTAGCATAAAATTTAATTATAAGAGGATGGTCTATTAGGAGCCAATAAAATACATTTAGTAAATATCAGTCCCTGTTAGGAGATTACAACCATGTGAAAGGTTGTACCAACCCTACTAGGAGTTGCAGACGGCAGAAGAATCCACTGTCGAAAAAAGTTTAGGGGAATGTTCACTGAACTCACTATCTAACTAATCTCTATATTATTCCTTATATAATAATAGAAATTAATAATCTATAACTCCTATATCCTCTTCACTAGACCAATCCTCTTTTAGATCTAAATACCAGATCTTCCATCTCAGATCCAATAATCCCTTTGATTGTTCAAATGCATTTATCAACTTTGCATATCACTAGTATAATTTTTAGTTCACATATAAATCACACACTTCACCACAAGGAAAAAAACATTCCTTTGTACTATATCCTCAAAATAATTCCTTCAATTGGCCTTGATTATTTCCCAATAAATTACATTTTGACCTCATTAAGATATTAAAATGAACTTCTTATAGATGTGACATAGATGTGACATATGCCCTTGCACACTTTCATACATCATCAATAGGATATCAACTATCACTTTCTAACTTCATTCATTATGATTCTATTACACTTATGAGATATAATTTAAACATCAAATACCACTTATCAAGTACTTTGTCTATACACTGTCCTTTGCAATTATGGAATAAATCTTACATGTCTTCAACTCTTTGTGTGTACACTTGTCTATTTTATTAGGATACAATGTAGAACATATCCTTCATTGCACTTGACTTAATCATCAATACATAGTCTAAACAACCTTATTCTCTGTCAGCTACTCTAGTAATCTTCACATAAATAATACTGTATTGACATCAATGACAAACATAGCTAGGAATGCAAGATGCCAATCATGCAAACAATCTCTTCAATGCTTAGGACACTCCACCAAAAAAATACCATTTGAATTCATTCTAAAACCCTTCAAATGTACAATGCAAATTAATGTGAATGTTTGTCATGATGTCCAACTAGTTGAAGTAGAGTAATGTGTTGATATTCCTATACCTAGATGAAGTTCAGAAACCCTATAGTCCTTTTTTAGTGTTATTTTTCCTAGTATACAATCTAATTTAGATCTCTTTATAGATCTACAAGCATCAAGGATCCCTATGCTTCTAGAAACCCTACATCCACAATCGATATGATCAATAGGGTCAATACCAAAATCATACCAATGCAACCTATGTCTAGGATAATGTACCTCGATATCATTCCCTACACATAAAACTAGATGCATCTCTCCTAGATACTAAATCCAAATGATCATCCATATAAATTTGGAAAAGTTGGAGTATGAATACTACTCCAACCCCTACTAACCTCTGCACCACTTACTCCCTAGACATTCCTCTCATCGCAAGCATCGATGTCCTACACACTAGAAATATAAAGATGTACTACACATCCTCTAAGATAGTAGTAATCTCCCCCATTGGCAGTTAGAATGTAATACTGTCACTATGTAATCTCTTACATCAAGTTGTAACCATGCCCTATATGTTCAAATAGGAGGTAATCTTTCTACATACCCCAATCCAATCACCTCAACTTAGGCCCACTCTACATGTTTAAACTACTCCCCTACATGTAGTAAGACTATGAATCTCTCACATGATACAAGTGTGTGAATAAAACACTATATAAAATAAAACTAATATGCATTAGTCCTTTTTCCTATTTATCTAATTAAAATTGCTAACTTTCCCAAACCCTTAACTTGATCCTTTCACTCTTTTCATGAGTTCATGTAGTCAGGACCACACTCACATAATGCACTTTTGACCTAGCATTCTTGTAGCCTTAAAAATTGACAATAACTATAGCCCTTTGGTTAATGTGGCAAGGATATCCATGTTGAATTACCATAACTAACCCTTTACCAATGGGACAACAATATCGCATCCAAACCCACAAACTAGATAAAACTTAAGTAGAAATACATTCCTTTAATGAATTTCTCTGACCAATGAAATATCCCACTTTAACTTAGCCTTTTCATTAGATCACAATCCTATTGATCTTGTTGATGTTCTTGTCAAACTTGATCCTTTGAAAGTGTGGTTTTGAAATGAAATTAACATAATAACTAAAATATCACAACCTTAAAGGAAGGGTTTCACAATTAATGCTTTGTCTAGTCTTGTCTATACAGTCATCACACAATCTCAACTAGAGCTCAAAAATAATATTATCTTTGCAATAAATAAAACAAATTGACCATTCTATAGGACCCCTTCTACATTTATTTTATTTATTCCCCCAATCAAGTAACCATTTTTCACCCTCCCCTTGTTACTTTTGTATTCTTATCACAATTTTAATCCTCATATAGCTAATATTAGTTCTTCTACTTGCCTTAATTTTTTGTACATTTCAAAAATTTGTCAGGCCTCATTTTCTCCCTCTGTCACCTTCTTGAGAGGGCATCACATAGTAAAGCCTCTTCTCTTTCTTCTTGAAACTAACAAAATTTTATTGTATTAATAATCATTTTTGCATCATCTATTGTGACTTTATTTTGCTATAGTGTTATCCCAATACTATGTCAAAGAGTGGAAAAATGTAAACACCTAAATCTAATTACACCATTTATCATCTCTTAGTTGAATGATTTAAATAATTAAATATAGTCCAATTCATAATCAAATTAAAACCTACAAGTTTGATTTATTGATTAAATTCATTATTCTCCTATTAGATTAAATAATTATACTAGATTATTTAATTTTATTCCTAATTCTTCCTATAACTCAATATATTCATTAAATCAAATCCTCCAACTATGGCCTAAAACCCTAACCCATTCCTAACCCAATATATCAAACCAAACCCAAAAAATTAATCCATAAAAATCCCCATCATTAGCTAATTAACCTCACTTAATAAACACTTCCACTTGCATTTCTCTAAAAGCCTCATTTGTCTCCTAATCCATTCTCTAACCCAAGTCTTATCCTATGTTAAAAAAGTGTACAACTTTAAGAATAGATTAAGTCTTCCTAATCCAAACCAATTTCCACCCTCTTATCACATCCTTCACATCCCCACCCATATATAATAAAATCTAGCATAAATGCCTCTTACACTCTCTTATACATCCCTTTCATAACCCTATAATACCCAAAATTTGGCACATTTCCATTCTGAATCAATTTTGGTGCATCAATCGTACAACACCAAGTCTCTAAATCATTTAAGTCCTATTGTACTGGGCATTTCACATTTTGATTGTGTTTACTTGACCTAAGTGTTGAATAGATAAACCCCTTAATCTGCATCGATCATACACTAATATTTAATTCCTAAATATTGACTTAATATGACTAAATTATCCTTTGATCAAATTAATTTAATTATAAGTCCTAGTATTTTAATTAAATTCAATTCACTCCCTTTATTTAACATACACATGAAAAATTAATTAAATATCCTTATCTTATATTATTGAATTTAATTGTTCAAATAATTGAGAAAATCCACTTGTGATGTTATATTTATTTAATTAAACCAAATATTCTCTCCAAATCTTCTCTTTAGTTCAAAATTGAAAACATTAAATTAACTCAGATGAGAAAAATAATTAAAACTAGTTAACTCTTGCAATCAAGGAAACTTTCCATTTTGACTGAATATACTTCAAATCTTCATTATTCATCTAGTTTGATCTTGACCATTGGGTGATGTTGAGACTCTATAAAAGGAACCTTTTTCCTCTCATTTCAAAAGGATTAATATATTGAGTAACGAAACTTTATCTTTTTGAATACTCAAGTATTCATGAATTCAAAGATCTTCCTTCTAGTTAATTTTATTTATCATTTAGATTATATTGCATACATTTAAAATAATTATTCTTATCTATCTCTTGGATTTATTTGCATTCTATAGTAGCTTAAGATTCACATCTACTTTTTTGGTATCTCTACCTATTGTCATCACTACAACCGAGATACTCTTAATAGGCTAAGGAATGTATATAAACTTGTATATAACAACCTCTATAAGAGCTGAGAAAGTATGTTGCTACGAAGTACTTTCTATGCATGGTGAGTTCAACACCTATCGAGGAGTTGAAGCATATAAGTGTTGAGTTACATAATAAGTTTTGAGTACAGTATAGATTGAGCATCTATAACATGTCGACTATCAAAGACAATAACTATTGGGAAATGCAAAGTTTACATAAATGTTAGAAATTATTCAAACATTAAGGTAAACTATTTTCAAGCTAACATGGAAGCAAAATTAAATATTTGTTGAGGTTGTTACAAAGATTTTTACATGTTTATGACATGGATCACAAATCCCTATGTTTTGTGATCAATGACTCATATGAAGAGGAAAGATATGGACATATCTTGAAAAATCTATATAGAACTCTCTAAATAGAGAATACTTTAACCTAGAGACATATGAAAACAATATTGATAAGCTATAGTGTAAAAAATAATATGAAGAGAGCAGTAATATGTAAATGGTGGAGTGAAGGATCAAGATCATATCAGAAGTCAAGTAGAAGTGTTATGTTATATCTTAGTAGAAAAGTGACCTAATCAGTGGAGTGAAAGAGAATAAAAGATTTATCAAATTAGAAGAGAGGATCAGTTTGCAAATAGAAGAATCAAAATTAGCTTATAGAGGAAATCGAGAGTCAAGCACTGAATTGGTTCTAGTCAGCCTAAATCAGGGTAAATCTCTTAATAGATGGTCTTACTATTGATAACTGGTTGAAAAGATCATTGTTGAGAAAGGGAGATTGTTGAAGTAGAATGTTTCAATCATTGTTTTGTCACTGATGTCAAACCTAATATTTTCTAGAAAGATAATTTCTTATAAGATTCAAGTACTATCACTTAGTTGATTAATGAAGAGGATTTAATCAATAAGATGTAACAACAACACCTATAGAAAAAGGTTGAGTTATGATTATATAATGAAGTACAAGGATCAGTTAAGACAATGGTGAGATAAATAATATACGTGAAGATACAAAGGTTGGCTACACTTAGAAACTTTAGAAGAATAGATAATTCTAAGACTATTTGCAAAGCTTGACCAAAGTTGATAGTGAGTGCCAAGAAAAGTTAGTTCATGGCAAGAAAAATATCAGTTGGTGTTGAGTAAAAGAAAATTCTAGTGTGTGTCGAGTAACATAGTTAGTGCCAATCAAAATGTAATAGGTTCTGAGTATTAGTATATAGTAGTTAATGCTGAGTGAAAATATAATTCATGTCAAGCAACACAGTATGTGCTAAGCATCAAAAGGGTAATAATGCCATCCTACTACATTATTTGTAAAGTCAAAGATTCACCAAATCTGAGCTGATAAAGTTTGTTATCTTGAATTTTGTGAACCAGGTGGAAGATAAGGATAATGAGCTAGTGGTATAGAAATTGAAGTTAACCATTTTTAGGCAATTTCAAAGGGATTCTAGGAGAAACTTCTAGAAAAAGAAAGATAAGTGGTAGATACATTGTATCCTACCTAATCCATCCAAAGCCTAATTTGGGCAATGGAAAAAAGAGTAGGAATGTACTCTAATTTCCTACTTAAGGAATGTCTAGTCATGAAGCAAATGAGTTGGAGGATGGTGTCAAGAAGAAGACATAGAGAAGGTCAAGAAAGACCAAGGAAGAATAGACAATAGAGATTCTACTTTGTTAAGTGACCATAGTAGTGATGGCATTGGCATAACAAGAAAGAAGGCTTAAAGAGACAAAAGCTTGAAGTGTGAACAAGCTATCAGAGCTGCAAAGATAGAAAGCCAAGTAGAATTGAGAAGTGAATTGAGATTTGAAATCTGCAAAATAAGTTGTAAGTTGTATTAGATCAAAAACTCTATTGATACTCTATAGCAATTGTATTAGTTAGGGTAAAATACTTTAGACTAAGGTTGTCTTAACAATCATTAGAAAATCCTTTAATAGGGTGGCATGCTAAGTGAATGACCTAAAGTCCTTTAACCAAGCTCACTTCTAACATGGTGATTTAAATCCTTTAACCATGTCATACTTAACAGTGTGTGTTGTAACCTTTAATAGGGTTGGCCTTTCACAGGGCATCACTTCAAAAGAGTGAAAAAAGATTACCATGTTACTAGTGGTTTTTCCCAAATTTAGTTTCCACATTAAATAACTATGTTATCTATGTTGATCTCTCATGTTTTATTGCTGCATGTTGGTTTATAAGTAACTTACAAGTTTGGGAGATTAGCTTGGATGCATGAATGTTTAATAAGTACACTAAGCTGAGTAAAAGGTTTGATCAGTACATCTAGACCTTGAATAATTGATTCATCCCCCGTCCAACCCCCCCCCCCCCCCCCCCCCCCCCGCCTTAGTTATTCTAAATAATTTGTAAAAATTGATATCGGAGAAATCTATTGATTGAACTAGTTTGAAGGTACTAGAAGCATAAATATTAAGATTTCCAAGAGACAAATGCCCAAGCTCAATAGAGACAATTTCCCTGCATGGCAAAGTCTAATGAAACTGCATCTTGGAGGAATAGGAGACCATGCCCAATGGTCAATTATAGTGGAACATGTTCATCTAGTTGGTCTACCTACTGCTCCAGATATGAAGAAGAAGAAGGAACATAATTAGGAAATGTTGGAGATGGCCTCTTCCCTTAGTTTTTCAGAATTTAATGACATCAAGGGATGCAACACTACATACAAGATGTGAGAAGGCCTGCAGACCACTTGTGGATGAGATAAAAATGTACAAAAACCCAAGTCAGAAAGCCTTAGAAGTAAGTTTGATGACATGAGAATAGAGGAAGGTGAGAACATTGCTCAATATGTTGCTAGAATAAAAGAAGTTGTGAGTGCTATAAAAGGTGCAACTAGTCATATTGATGATGATATTATTCTGAGTAAAGTCTTATGAACATTTGTGCCTGTCTATTCTATTAGAGTATGTAATATATAGGAATTGAGATGCATTCTAGGGAAAAATCTAACCCTTAAAGGTCTAGTAGGAAGACTCACAACATTTGAGTTATCCAACTTTAACAACTACAAGCTAGAAAGTCTTGAATCTTCTTTCGAGGCTAAGTTGTTGCTAAAAGATTCTAATGAGAAGAAGCAGAGGAAAAGGAGAAGGATAAAACATGTGTCTAATGATAGTGACACTGATGAAGAAGATGTCAATCAACTGGAAGCACTACTGGCAAGAAGATTCCATAGAAGAAAAGAAAAATTTAAAAGTAAGCTACCCGTCATTTGTTTTAATTGCAATGAAGTTGAACATATTTCTGCTAGGTGTCTAGAGAAGGGAAACTAGATAGGAAATGAAAAATAAAAAGGTAGAAGAAATTAATATAGAAAAGAGTAAAAAGAAAAAGGCAAAAAGTGCTACATTGCAGAAGAAGATGAATTGGATGAAAATGATGATGAGGTGGTCTATGTTGCAATGAAGAACAAGTCTGATGAAGATGAGGCAACTACACTTGTAACCTATGTGAACAAGAATGATAAATGGATCATTGACAGTGGATGCTAACATCACATGATAGGAGACAAAAGTAAAATTTTCACCTTAGTATGATGGAAATAGTGTTAGGTTTGGTAATGATGCTACATGTCTAATAAAAGGCAAAGGTTCCATTAAGATTATATAAAAGATCTCATGTGATAATGAATATTATATTGAAGGATTGAATTTCAATTTGTTGAGTGTGTCATAGCTAAGCAATGTAGGTTGCAAAATAGAGTTTGGAAATAAAACTACCAAGATATATGGCACAAATGGAAAATTGATAGGAAAAGGAGATCAAACTAGAGGCAATCTATTTCACCTAGACATAGAGGATGCTACTTGTCTTACTGTAAAATTTGATGATGTGTGGCTATGGCATAAAAGGCTATGCCATGTCAACTTTGATAACTTGATTAGCACCAACAACATGAAGAAAGTTAGAGGTTTGACTAAACTAAAAAAGATTGAGAATGCAATATGTAAACAATGTCAGCTAGGCAAGATGACTAAGTCAAGTTTCAAAAGTAAAACCAATACCCCTAAAGAAGTGTTAGAAATGTTGGTTTAAAGAATAATTTTGACAGCTGAGTGTTAATACACTTAACCATTTTTCACTATATATTCAAGTGCTGAGTAATATCAAGTGACGAGTTATTCAAGTGCTGAGTGATATCAAGTGTCGAGTTATTCAAGTGCCGAGTGATATCAAGTGTTGAGTAACATAAAGTGCCGAGTGATATCAAGTGCTGATTAACATAAGGTGCCAAGTGATATAGTTTTGTTAAGGTGCTGAGCTATCTAGGAAATAGCATGTGCCGAGCTATCCAAGAAACAACATGTGCCAAGCATCAATAATGCTTCAAGAGCCGAGTAACTCAGGATAACATCATAAGAGTTTGTAATTGCACAAACTATGATGTAAACTATTTTTTTAACTGACATAAGGTAAATCTCAAATGATCTAGAGATAAGAACGAATCTTTTACATTTCCTATGCAATCTACATGAAGCCAATTGGAAAATTGGAAAGGCATGACACCAATCAACAAAAAGGGAAGTATTGAGCGGGAAATTAAGATTCAATGAGGATTGTAGATCCATATCTAACCCTAAATCCTCAAATGTCTTTATAAGGAAGATGACATTTCATTGTAAATGATGTGAGAAGATATACAAGGGTGTATAAGGAAATCTACTTTCAGAACAAGGGTTATCAGATCACAAAGGATCAAGATCAGAGAAAGCAGAACAAGTGCCTGCATTCATCAATCAAGGATTGCAAACTATCAGGTTTATAATACCTAATACTCTCTTACCATTTTATTAGAAAGGAAATCCTATGTAGATAGTTTAGCTTAACAGCTATTTGTAGATCCTTATAAAAAGGTGATTAAATCCTTTAACAGGGTGACACTTCATGTTAAGTGTTTGTAAATCCT
Source organism: Cupressus sempervirens (assembly GCA_028749045.1). Lineage (NCBI taxonomy): Eukaryota > Viridiplantae > Streptophyta > Pinopsida > Cupressales > Cupressaceae > Cupressus > Cupressus sempervirens. The sequence continues at coordinate 365,799,951 of CM053789.1, forward strand.
TTAACCAAGTCACTATTGACATAGTCTAAAGCCTTTAATAGGGCAGGCATTTAACAAGGCAGACCATCAAAAGTGGTTGAACCATATTACTGCAATGAATTTTTGTGGGTATCATCCCCACCCCAGTTTTACCTTCTTATTTTTGGAGGGTTTCTGGGTTACCAAATTCCAGTGTTATGTGTTATTGATGCATGTTTTAGTTTTATATTTTCATGATGTATTCACATGCATGCAATTTACTTTCAGATAAAAAATTTGTTGGATAAAGTATAATAATTCTGATTCACCCCCCCCCCCCCCCCCCCCCACTCTCATCAGTATTCTTTCCATATTTGAATATTCCAACAATTGGTATTAGAGCGGATTAGGTTCTCACAAGAAAAAGCCTAACAGCTTGGAGGAAAAGATCTAAAGATGGAAGCTTTCAAACTTGGAAAGATCATTGAAAATTAGGTGATAGACGTGTAACTTGCTCTGCATAGCTTGGAGGAATCTAGAGATAAGTTGAGAAACTCATTGAAAAGAAGGAAGGATTTGGCTATAGCCGAAAATGAGATAAACTACAAGGAGATTGATACTACAAATATATTTTCCAATGGAAATACTAAAGAGTTTGATGCAACAATTGTAGAACTGATGGAGAAAAACAAAGACCAAACAGATGAGATAAGATCTCTCAAGATGGAACATGAATCACAGGCCATAATGTTATGTGAAATCACTGAACGAAAGAAAAGAGCAGTTGAAGATAAAGCTATGATGGAAAATGACAAAAGGAATCTTGCAAACAGACTTGAAGAAAAATGTACTGAACTAACAAGGATCTCAAATATGCAGATGGATACACTTGCCCAAATGATGAACATTCATCATGAACTTAATGTGAAAGACATTGAGATCTCTACACTAAAGATGCAAAATGAACAATTACAGAATGACTTAAGAAGAGAAAAGGAAATTTCAGAAAGCTTCAAAAAACCCAATAAAGCCATCAAGTATTTTGAGCAATTACTAAAATCCCCAAGATCAATCCATGATATATCAGGACTTGGATACAACAACATTGAAGTTGGAGAATCATCAAAGAATGTTGAACAAAGAAGCGACAAAGGTAAAAATGTCAAACTTACATGTCATTTCTGTGGAAAGAAAAGACATACATCTAATGTATGTAGAAGCAGAAATGTCCATCAGCATGATAAGCCTAAGAATGTAAACTATTGTCATAAGTGCAAGAAGTAAGATCATCAAGCATATGAATGTATAACCAAGACTATTAAGACATCAAGATTTGAGGGTCGCTGTCATAATTGCAAGAAATATGGACATAGAGCTTTTGAATGCAAATCAAAGCCTATGTAGACATCAAATCAATTAGCAAAGGCATCAAACCATGAATTTTGGGATTACAACACTAGGTACAGTTGTCACTATTGTCAAGAATATGGACATATACCCCAAAATTGCATAAGAACACATTTTAGGGGAAACTATAAATGATGGTTGAGTCAAACCACATGTTTTATTTGCTTAAAAATTGGTCATATTAGCAAGAATTTCCCAACAAGGTCAAAGGCACCTAGTTCTAAGTTCAACAATGGAAAGGCAAAGATAGATGTTGAACACATCAAAAGTGAGATGAATAAGACATGGAAGAAGAAAGATGAGTGTAGCACATCAAATGTAGAAATTGCTTCACCTAACAGGTCAAGTGATCACACTTCATCAAATTAAGCAAGAATGGGTGTGTGGGATTGATAAACTAAGTTACATCATACATCAGTCCCAAAACATAGAAGAACTGCAAAGAAGAAATCAGCATAAGCAAAGATGCAAAACTAAGAGTCTTGCAAAATATGCCAAAATTGTCTTCAGGTGTCGAGTTGCTAACAACGATCGAGTTGATAGATGATGTCGAGCTGTGAAATATCAATAGGAGCCGAGCAAAGTCAAAATCCTTCAGGTGCCGAGTAGATAGTTGTCAGCACACTAAGCATTAATTACTCTATTTTAAAAGAGTAATTAATCTGATTTTTGATCATTTCTTACCATTCAAACACGAAGCAAAGATGAGAAGAGCGCAGAAGATCAAGGCCAACTTAGAAGCCATTTGTGAAGATTTCCACAACAATTCAACACGAGTCGCATATAGGAAGGATCCCGCAGGTGCATTAGCAGTTATTCCTGATAAAGTTGTTATGGTCCAAGATGTCCATAGATGCTATAACTACAAAATTGGAGCCATAGGAGATTTAGAAATTCACAATGCATATGAAAAGTTATGTGAAAACAACATACTGAAAGATGAGTTCTCAATAGTTGAGAGAAAAGGATTAACCAAAATCCTAGAATTTCTGACTATTTTCAAAGTTGAATGGGTATGTATAGTTTTGAGCAGAATACATGATGGAGCCTTTTGGTTAGAAAAAGGGCCAGTGAAATTCACTAAGAGAGCTATTCATAGGGTTACTGGTATTCCAACCCTAGATCAGCTAAAGACCCTGCATAGTGATAAAAGAGAAATAATACAGAGAAACACAGGTGCTAAATGGAATAATCGGGGAATGTCTATTGATACAATCACAGAACCCCTACTGGATTTTGCTGTGAGAATCATCTCACACAAATTCTATCAGTCAAGCAAGTTAAATAGTATGCCTTGTTTATTAGTTGATGTTGCATATAAATTGATTAAAAAGGATCATACTTATGATCTAGCAGAGCTCATGTTTCAACAGATTAATGAGAATCTAGAAGCTATAAGGAAGAGCAAGGGAGCTCAGTGCAAATTTGGATCCATTTTGGTGTGCATGTTTTTCTATCTGATGAAAGAATTTCCTTCTGTAGGTAAGGTGAGATGGAGTCTAGAAAAAATAATTGTTGAACAAATCAATGGATATATTGAATAGATGGGTGATAATTTTGATACCCAAATGACTACTTACTTTGAGGACTTCAAACAATCCATGAAACAAAGAAAGAGAATTCTAGTTTTATTGACTGAAAAATATGAAAAAGACATTTGTTTTCTTGTAGATATTGATTATACCTATATACAAGCAGTCATACCTAGAGTAAGATGGCTTAGGCCACTAGGCTATGAAATTGACATTGATCAAGCCTTTGCAGCAATAACAACCCTCTTTGTGCAGAAGAAGTTGATTAGAATGCAAAAGCCTTTGGAACCTATGATGTGGTAAAATCAAGGGTAATAACAGATTTGAAAACTACCTCTACAGTAAAGAAGAAAGAAAAATTCGTAAGGAAAATTAAACAAAAATTTGGTGTTGGAGAAGAAGGAATAACAGAAGAGAAAGAAGAAGACATTGAAGATGAGGGAGATGAACCACAAGGTCTAACTCAAGGGTTAGGAGAAGATGAAGAGGAAAGTGTTGAGGAAGAAGAAGTCAAGGAAGCACAAGTTGAAACTAAGGTAACAAAAAGAAAGGCCACAACTCCTCCTGCTCCTCAACCCAAGGGAAAGAAAGTAGCTACTCCAGCACCAAAGAGACCTACTACAAGGGCTGCAGCACAAAAAGCACAAGAGGAGGCAAGAGAGAAGAAGAAAACTTCAAAGAAGACTACTACCAAGCCAAAGAAGAAAAGACAATTTGTTGCACAGCCTGAAACAGATGAGGAAAAGACTGAGTCAGAGGACAATAGCCAATTTCAAGTGGTAAGGCACAAACCTCAGACTACTATTGATAAATTATGTTCAAAGATCAAGAATGATGATTTGAGAGGTTTAAAGAACCTAAATTTTTCTAAGCTCACCAAAGAAGAACAAAATAAATTAGAGGAACTAGTGTATGCTATGATGGCTGAGTATAAGCACACACCTCTAGAATTAGATGAATCAATGCCTAAAGATTTGTACAAAATTGTAGAGGATAAATGGCATTTTTGTTTACAAATGGAAAGGGAGATAAGGGAATCAACATTAGCTAGATTGTTGCCTAATTTTACTAAGGATCAAGTAACAAATGTAGTCAAGAGGCATAACAATAGATTTACTCCCAAACATAGAGCTTTTAGCATTTTATAGAAAAAAAATTGAGGAGGTAGTTACAAAATCCACAAGATTGTGGAAGATAATTTATAAGAAAATAGAAGATGTATATAATGAAGAATATAAGGCAGAGGCAAGTGTCAAGATAAAGGAAAAGAAGGCATCAGGAATCAAAGAAAAAGAAAAGGAACAAGTGGAGAAGAAAGTTGAAAAAGAAAAGGAAGATGAAAAGGCACATACAGAAAAAAAAGAGGAAGAGAAAGATACAATAGTGCAACAAGATCAAAGTGTGCGAGACACATAGGTATACCCTCCTAGTCCTCCTCATGTCACTATCACACCTACAGAGATTATCAAAATCAAGGATGTTACAGAAACTTCAAGTCCAAACATCAACCCATTAACTACAAAGGATTTAGAAATCCTTGACCAATCAACACTATTAGCAAAATTATGTTCAAATCTTGTATTGGTCAATGTTGATGAATTGCAGAATCTAGTAGTCAAAATAAAGGTAGTCAAGGTGAAAACACAAAAACCACCTTCGATCATACAACCTACTGGTATTCTATTCCTTCCTCCACCACCTCCACCAAGTGTAGTTAGTAACACACTTCAAATGTCGAGTATAGCAGTAGGGGAAACTAAAGTAACAATTGAACAACTAGCAAGTTCAACCCCACCTAGTGCTCATCAAAAGGATATACAAGCTGAAGAAAAAGACGAGACAAGCAAGAAAGAGGAGTCTGCAATACAAACATTGGTTTCATTACCCAAATCTGGTACTCCAACATAGACTCTTCAGTAGCCAAGCACCGATATGTTACAATTACAAATCAGGACACCAGGTTCGAGCTCATCAAAGGTAGCTAGGAAACTTCACTATGGAATGCCTAAGCTTGATGAAGAAATAAAAATTCCATATTATGAATCCAACACTCTCACTGAAGAGAAGATCAATGAAATTCAGAGTGCATTGGATAGAAGAAGGAGACAAGAAGCACTAAGAAGAGAACACAAGCACAAGCTTACCTTGAATGAAATCAAAGACATATTCATCGAAGCTTTTTGCTTACAGTCTCTAGAATAGTCAAAACCAATTGTAGAACAACTATCTGATATAGTTGACCAGGTGACTAGTGAAGACCAGGAAACAAATGCCAAACTACTAGAATGGTCAGAAAGAAAATTCCAAGGCAAAGTAAACAAGAAAATATTTGGTGATATAGCATTATCACAAGTAGAGCTAGCTAAGAAAATAGAAAAAGTCAAAATTGTACTTGGAAACATATTTTCCCTGTACAACAAGTTGTGTGAATTTTCCACATTCACACGGATACTAGCCAAAAGATATTGAGCTTGGAGAAAAAATTGAATATTTCTAGCATGCAACTCCCCACAAATCTAGCTCAGAGTGAGAAGCATTTTTCCCAATCGCTTCACACACAAAGAGAGTTAGTTGTCTTAGCAGTAGAGGAGGCAACCACAAAAGCTAAATTGATGCAAATTCAATCCTCTATCACTCCTCATTTGGAATTACTTCACAAGGAGCAGATGAATGTAGAGAGAGTCCACAAGAAAGACCCCAATCTTTCTACAACTGATGGACTTGTACACCTAGCAACAGATATTTCCATCCAACATAAGTCATTGCATGTTGCACTGGAAAATTGGGATGCAGCTCTAAAGGTACTCCTTGAAGTAAATAGTACATTTTTGGCCAAGTATGGCATTTCCTTATAAGACCTTTGACATAAGTGTCAAAAAGGGGGAGAATAAGTATGAAGTGAGTGTTAAGTAGAAATTAAGTATGGGGGAGTTAAGTATAGAATGAAATGGTAAGTATGATGAAAGGGGGAGATAGAGAATTTTTGACAAATCTTGTATAACATATTAGTCAGAATGCAGAAGCAGGACAAAAGTCAGAAAGTGTATAAGGCATAATCAACTCACAGGGAGTCATAAGGTATATTGTTATTTGTTTCTAAATTTATTTTTTTAAGCGAATAAGAGGATGCATAAAATAATGAAAAGATCACAGGATCTTAGTTAAGTGTTTTTTCCACTCATGTCAAAGGGGGAGATTGTTGGTTTAAAGAATAATTTTGACAGTTGAGTGTCAATACACTTAACCATTTTTCACTATACATGCCGAGTTATGCAAGTGCCGAGTAATATCAAGTGCTGAGTTATTCAAGTGTCGAGTGATATCAAGTGCTGAGTAACATAAGGTGTTGAGTGATATCAAGTGCTAAGTAACATAAGGTGCTGAGTGATACAGTTTTGTTAAGGTGTCGAGCTATCCAGGAAATAGCATGTGCCAAGCATCAGTAATGCTTTAGGAGCCGAGTAACTTAGGATATCAGCATAAGAGTTTATAATTGCACAAACTATGATGTAAACTATTTTTGTAACTGAAATAAGGTAAATCTTGAATGATCTAGACATAAAAACAAATCTTTTACATTTCCTATGCAATCTACATGTAGCCAATTGGAAAATTGGAAAGGCATGCAACCAATCAGTAAAAAGGGAAGTATTGAGAGGGAAATTGAGATTCAATGAGGATCATAGATCCATATCTAACCCTAAATCCTCAAATGTCTTTATAAGGAAGATGAAATTTCATTGTAAATGATGTGAGTAGATATACAAGGGTGTATAAGGAAATCTACTTTCAGAACAAGGGTTATCAGATCACAAAGGATCAAGATCGGAGAAAGCAGAACAAGTGCCTGCATTCAGCAATCAAGGATTGCAAACTATCAGGTTTATAATAACTTATACTCTCTTACCATTTTATTAGAAAGGAAATCCTATGTAGATAGGTTGGCTTAACAACTATTTGTAGATCCTTATCAAAATGTGATTAAATCCTTTAACAGGGTGACACTTCATGTTAAGTGTTTGTAAATCCTTTAACTAGGTCACTATTGACACAGTGTAAAGCCTTTAATAGGGCAAACCATCAAAAGTGGTTGAACCATATTACTACAGTGAATTTTTGTGGGTATCATCCCCACCGCAATTTTACCTTCTTATTTCTGGAGGGTTTCTAGGTTACCAAATTCCAGTGTTATGTGTTGTTGATGCATGTTTTAGTTTCATATTTTCATGATGTATTCACATGCATGCAATTTACTTTTAGATAAAAAAATTGTTGGATAAAGTATAATACTTCTGATTCATCCCCCCCCCCCCTCTCTCATCATTATTCTTTCCATATTTGAACATTCCAATAAGAAATTGTTCATACTGACTTGCGTGGACCTTTAGAAGTACAAAGTTACAAAGGAGACAAGTATATAATGTTGTTTGTAAATGTTTACTCTAGGATGATGATATTCATGTTCTTAAAGAAAAATTTTGATGCCTTTGAAATGTTTAAATAGTTTTTGGCAAGAGTTGAAAAAGAAACAAATAAGAGTATGAAATATTTATGATTGGACAGATGAGGAGAGTTCAATTCAAGAGAATTTGAGATATTTTGTAATGACAAAGGAATTTTAAAAAAAAATTCTACACCAAGAACCCCTCCATAGAATGGAATTGTCAAGAGAAGAAATAGATCAATAATGAACTATGCTAGAACACTCATGATGGAGAAGAATATTGCTATAAAATATTGGAAAGAAGTTGTAAGTACAACTGTCTATAACCTGAATTGAGTACAAATCAATAAAGGTACTAATGCAACACCTTTTGAATTATGGTATGGCCACTCACCCAATGTGAAACATTTCAAAGTATTTGGTAGCAAGTACTATATTCTTTAGGATACTAGAAATAGTAAGTTTGATGCAAAAAGTGATGACGGTATATTCCTTGGCTACTCCACAAGAAGTAAAGCATATAAGTGTTTAAATACTAATAGTAACAAAATTGTGTAAAGTGAAAATGTAAATTTTGATGAATACAAAGAAGTTCATGATGATGTACCCATTAAAAGCTAGAAGAATAGAAATCATTTCTATACTTCTACAAAGGAATGTCTAATGAAGAAGAAGTTGCCAATCAAATGGAGATCTACCAAAAAGTTTTAGTAACTACTAAGTCACAACCAATGAATGCCAAATTGAATTCAGGAACCAAGTTGCATTTAGATGCCAAGTTAAAAAATGAAAAAAACACACATTCTAATTTTGAAGTTAGATATATGATAGAAGTGCTAAGTTACCTGAAAGAAATATGCATAATGACTCTGAAGCCAAAAGACCAAATGTAGAAGCAAGGACTGAACCAAGACTATCCAAGTATGTTAGAAGACATCACCCTATTGAATAAATCATTGGAAATATGGATGCCAGACCAATGACAAGGAACAAACTAAGGAATGAATCATGCCTACTAAGTACGAAAGAACCCAAGACAGTGAGACATGCACTAGAAGATGATAATTGGTGCAAAGCTATAGAAGAAGAAATTGAGCTAATAGAGAAGAACAAAACTTGGAGTTTAGTTCCAAGACTAGATGAAAAGAATGTGATTGGTACCAAGTGGTCATTTAGAAATAAGCTAGATGCAAATGGTGAAATCACAAGAAATAAAGTCAAACTAGATTGTAAAGGATATGCCCAAGAAGAAGGAATAGACTATGGGGAAACATTTGCCCCTATTGTAAGGATGGAAAGAGTAAGAACACTACTTGCATATGTTGCCTACAAAGGTTTCAAAGTCTACCAGATGGATGTTAAGTCTGCATTTCTAAACAATGTATTAGAAGAAGAAGTCTACAGAGAACAACCAGAGGGATTTGTGGATGAAAATAAGAAAGATATGGTATGTAAATTGCATAAAGCACTTTATGGCTTGTAACAAGAACCAAGAGGATGGTATGAAAGACTTCACAAGTATCTTGTGAAGATTGGATTTAAGAAAACTAATGATAATAGAAATATGTACATCAAGATAGAAAATGGTAAAGACATATTGTTATCTAAAATATTTGTTGATAGTATATTATTTGGAGGTAAAGATTCTCTATGCAAGGATTTTTCTAAATAGATAAAGCATGAGTTTGAGATGTCAATTTTTTGTGAAATCAAATTCTTTGTTGGCCTACAAGTTTATCAATTAAAGTATGGCATATTTGTTACCTAGTCAAAGTACATCAAGTGAGATACTAAAAACATTTAGACTAGAGGATTCAAACTTAGTGAGTGCACCCATGATAATAAGACATAAGTTATCAAAAAATGATGAGTCTACTAAAGTGAATCAGACACTATATAGGTCAATGATTGGTAAGTTACAATATGCTGTAGATAATAGACATGATACAACATTGTCTATTGGAATAGTTGCAATATTTTCTAAAAATACAAGAGAAAATCATCTAATGGCAATGAAGGGAATAATGAGGTATTTAAAAGGAATAGAGGACTTTGGCCTACACTATAAGAGGAATGACAAGTTTGAATTAAGAGACTACATTGATGTTGATTAGGGAGGAAATATAGATGATAGGAAAAACACCAATGGAGGAGCACTCTTTTTAGGAAAGAGATAAGTTACTTGGACTAGTACAAAGCAAAATTGTACCTCACAATCTACAGTTGAAGTAGAATATGTTGTTGCTACCATAAACTGCACAAATAATTTATGGATCAAGCATCTACTAAAAGGTATGAAGGAAGAGATAATAGAACCTATGATACTTTATTGTGATAATACCAGTTCCATTAATATATCAAAGAATCTATTGATGCACGCCAAAAAAAAAAGCACATTGCAATCAAGTGTCATTACATAAGAGAGCTAGTTGAAGACAAAGAGGTGAAGATGGAATATGTCAATTCGGAGGAACAAATTGTTGATATCTTTACAAAACTATTACCCAAAGATGCATATGAATATCTTATAGGTAAGTTGGGGGTGATACCCCTATCAAAGGCTACTTAAGTAAAATAGGGACTACACTACATCAAATAGGTTGACTATTGATTGACATAAATTGATGCAAAGGATCTTACTTTAGGTCTTGCTTGAAGTAATCAAAGTGCTGAAATTCCAAATCAGTCACAAGAAAGGTGATAGAGGGAGGAACTAGAGATACTAGAAGTTGTATATCTACATATTAAGATGTGGAGATAATATGTCTTTGGTATTGTTGTCAAGGACGGAGAAATAGAAAAAACTAATCAAAGCTCTAATCAAACTCAAAAGGTAAAAAGCTTTCATCAAAGTCAAAAGGTAGAAATAGCAGCTAAGAGGGAGAAATAACAAGAAGTTGATAAAAAACTCACAGAAACAAACCAATGAAAGATCATAAAAAAAATGAAATTTAGAGGGAGTCATAAGAAGTTCGAAGCTATTGATGGAAGGGACAATTTTTAATACAAGATTTATTTTTTGGCATTACCTTATTGATTTAACTAAGTAAGTGTGTACAAACAATATGTTTTATCATATAGGCGACTTATTTGATTAGATTGATTTTCCATTAATGCCAAAGAGGGAGATTGTTGAAAACTAATTGAAAAGATCATTATTAAGAAAGGGAGATTGTTGAAGCAGAATATTTCAATCATTGTTTTGTCATTTATGTCAAACCTGCTATTTGCTAGAAAGACAACTACTAATAAGATCCAAGTACTATCACTTAGTTGATTAATGAAGAGGATTTAATCAATAAGACATAACAATAGTACCTAGATGAAAAGGTTAAGTTATGATTATGTAATGAAGCACAAGGATCAGTTAAGATAATGGTGAAATAATGTATTGATAATATACTTGAAGATACAAAGGTTGGCTACACTTAGAAACATTAGAAGAACATGTAATACTAAGACTATTTGCAAAGCTTGACCAAAAATGATAGTGGGTGTCGAGCAAAGTTAGTTCATGCCAAGAAAAATATTAGTTGATGTTGAGTAAAAGAAAATTCTAGTGTGTGTCGAGTAACATAGTTAGTGCTAAGAAAAATGTAATAGGTGTCGAGTATCAGTAAATCATAGGTAATGCTAAGTGAAAACATAATTGATGCTGAGCAACATAGTATGTGTCAAGCATCAAAAGGATAATAATGCCAAGTTGCTGCTTTATTTGAAAAGTCAAAGATTTGTCAAATCTAAGCCTATAAAGTTTGTTATCTTGAATTTTGTGAACTAGGTGGAAGATAAGGACAATGAGTTGGTGGTACAAAATTTGAGGTTAACCATTTTTAGGAAATTTCAAATGGATTCTAGAGAAACTTCTAGAAGAAATAAGATAAGGCGTAGATACATTATATTGTACCTAATCCATCCAAACCATAATTTTGAAAATGCAAAAGGGAGTAGGAAAAGTACACTAATTTCCAACTTAACGAATGTCCAGTCACAAACCAAAAGAGTTGGAGTGTGGTGTCAAGAAGAAAACATAGAGAAGGTCAGAAAAGACTAAGGAAGAATAGAGAATAGAGACTCTACTTCATCAAGTGACCACAGTAGTGACTGCATTGGCACAAAAAGCAAGAAAGATTAACAAGAAAAAAGCTTGAAGAGTGAACAAGTTACCAGAGCTATGGAGACTAAAAACCAAGCAGAATTGAAAACTAAATTGAGACCTAAAATTTGCAAAATAAGTTGTAAGTTGTATTAGATCAAAAGGCCTATTGTTACTCTCTAGCAATTGTATCACTTAGGGTAAAATCCTTTGGACTAAGGTTGACTTTATAGTCATTAGAAAATCCTTTAATAGGGTGGCATTCTAAGTGAATGACCTAAAGTCCTTTAACTAGGCTTAGTTCTAATAGGGTGATTGAAATCCTTTAACTATGTCACACTTAACATTGTGTGTTGTAACCTTTAATAGGGTTGGCCATTCAAAAGGAATCACTTCAGAAGAGTGAAAAGGAGTAGCATGTTACTGGTAGTTTTTCCCAAATTGGGTTTCCACATTAAATCATTGTGTTGTGTGTGTTGATCTTTAATGTTTTATTGTTGCATGGTTGTTTATAACTAACTTACAAGTTTGGGTGATTAGCTTGGATGCATGAATGTTTAATGAGAACACTAAGATGAGTAAAAAGTTTTATTAGTACATCTAGACCTTGAATAACTTATTCACCCCCCCTCCCCCCCACCCACCCCTCTCAGTTATTCTAAAGAATTTCTAACACTTACTAGATCTTTGTAAATCTCCTAATAGAGTCCTTACTTGATTGTGATTGTTAAATCCTCCAAAAGAGATAAGATCTAATAGTCTCAAAAGATTTTAATAGATTATACCTTTCATATGGTAGATCATATGCTATGTTCAAACCTTGTAACCTTAATAGGTTAACTTTATTACTATGCTAGTGAATATTTGTGGGTGTCATGCCTACCCCAATTTTATTTTCAACTTGGAGGATTTTTTGATAACCAAATATTGTGTTAAGTGTTTATTGTTATTCATGTGATAGATTAGATTTGCGTGTTACATCAAGTTTACTCTTATAAGATTTACATGCATATGATGACTACTGAGTGAATGAATTATTGAAAAGATAAAGTGTTTAAGATTTGGATTCCACCTCCCCATCCATGCCCATGCCCACCCCGTCCCCACTCTTAGTTGTTGTTATCCTATTTATACTTCCATCAATAAAAAATTGGTACTAGAGCACTGGTTCTCTTAGAAAAGCTTAGTGACTTGGAGATTGAGTATTATAAACTAGCCAAGGTTATTGCTAATGTCATGTCCCCTTTTCAAATAATTAAAAATAATAATCTTTTCTTAGGCAGGCAGGCCCAAAAAGGTGAAGTTTCAGAAAAAGGGGATAATCTTTGGAAGATAATGGACTAATAAATGAAAATTACTATTAAAATATGTTTTATTAACCCCTCTTGGACGTGAGTTAGGGTTATGCCCTCTTTTAAGGGGTTTGGAGGCATTTTGGGCTCATTCTAGAACTTGATTTTTGCGCATTGCTTTATTGTTCTTTAGAGGCTTCCAAACCTATGGAGAAGGAGACCCAGGAACGGGAGTTTGCAGATTTCTAGGAAGGCTAAGGATGGGAGTTTGAAGCCATTCCATATGCATGCTCATGCAGAGTTTGCCTTTGTACTGAGCAGTGCAGATTTGTGGGTTTTCAAGTGTGTTTTTTGTAAGAGTTTGGTGTTTCCAGTTGAGTATTTCCTATCAGTTTGGGTTGCTATTGTATTTCAGACTTTTAGATGTTAAAATAGAGCTGAATATATGTATTTGGATATGATTATACTTCTGTGATAGATTATTAAGCTTTTGTGGTGATTTTGAGTTATTTTGTGTTATTTTCGGGAGCCTGATGAGCATTGTTTTTGTCCTCCATTTGGAAGCTATTGTGTGCATGTTATACAGATCTAGAAATATCATTTTATAGGATTTTATGATGCTCAAATTTTTGTAAAAAATTACACTTTCAGATTTATTAATAATAGGTGAAGCTGTGAAGCTTTTGGCACTATTTCTGGCATACCCGATTTGGGGTTTATTGAGAAATTGGTGGATCTTTGAAATATTGGTTGTTTGATTTTAAAGATCTGATTTGAGGCTTGAAATATCATATAAAATTAGAGAAAGGGACATTTCAGTGGTATTAGAGCTATGATCTTGCCAACTTGAGGGTTTGTAGAAGTTTGCATGTCAATTTTGACAGCTACCCAAATCTTGCATGTCAAAATTTATGGTTGCATGCTACTTCTAATCATTTGCATATTAGTTCTTGGTGAATTTGGTGGTTACATGTTGCTGCTAATCAGCTGCATGTCAAAATCTATGGTTGCATGCTACTTCTAATCAATTGCATGTTAGTTCTTGGTGTTTGAAGAAGTTATAACCTATTGGGCTTACCCTCTACTTTATCTAGAATGGACAGTTATAGTACAGAGTCTCAGAGGACACGATCTTGGATAATTGATATCTAGAGTCAGAATAGTAGAAAGGATGGTTATTTAGACATTCGAGATAAACTTAGGAAAATAAGCCATGACATGTCTGAATAGTTGGTTGAGGACCACCATATGATGAATGACATGTTGTCCGACCCAGCTAAGGTGGATAAGTTGACTAGATTTCTATTTGGTAGATTTTCTCATAGGGAAAATGACACAATTACCAAGAACTTGCATGAGGAGTTTGAGAAACTAGCTTATAGCCAAGTAGAGGTCTTAGATTCTACTCTGCCATAGGAGGTAGTGGGTTCAGATAATGATTATGAGGATGTTGTTTTGCATGATGGTGAGATACCTGGTAGAGATGAGCAGACATTGAGCATTCATGACTTTGCTGAGAAAAAGTACCAGGCATAGTTAGATGCTTCATCACGTGAGGTTGAGGTAGGTAGTACTTCACATGATTTGTCCAACCAGCTAAAGGTGAACAAAAATAGTATTGTGACTTCATTATCTCATCATGATGTGTATGTGGAGTTAGTTGGTATTGGTCATATTACTCAGGTGAGGAGTTTTCTTGAGTTACCAGCTAATTCTAGTTTACAGATATGGACTCAAGATTTTTATATTGGCATTTGCAATTCAGTTGATTGGAGATCTTTAACACTTTTTGGTAGCAGTGTTTGTTTGGGTGCTATCACGGATTTCATTAGCAAATTGCATGGTGTTTTCTTTTCTTGTGCCAGTAGCTTATCTGATGTTGTGTGTATAGATGAGTCCCAGGATCATATTGGCATTGATGACATCCAGGAGGATGCAGTGGGCAATTTTGAAGACTTAGTTTCCTTTTGATTCTCTTTTGGTATAGAGGATTTGAATAGCAGTGCTACAATTTTTGATAGTCCGTATGTTGATATGAGCTTTGGAGTTGATTCATAGGATATGGATGGTAATACTCTAGAGACTAGTAACTTTGAGGATACCCCTTTAGACAGTGCATCAGAAAAGGTTTGTAGGAGACAGTATAACCAGTGTCATCATGTGTCTAATCAGTTGAGAGTTAGTGAGCGAGACATTGCTATCACTTGCCAGCATTTCGATGTTGCTCGTTAGTTGTTAGCAGTTTATGGATGGGGTTCTCCTACTAGTGATGAGCAGGAAGGTGGTTATCTTTCCTTGACAGAGATCCACTCTTTATGGGAGGCTATTCGGATTTTGAGAGAGAATTATATGCAGTTGGTAGCCGACAGAGATTATCTTATGGAGTGGGGAAGTACAACATATGATGCATTATTGGCCAAGGAAGATGAGGTGAGTGAGCTTACTTAGCAGCTTGAGGTGACTTCTGAGATTATTGAGAGAACACAGTTGGCTTTCAAGGAGTCATAGTTTCATTTGGATAAGGTGACCATGGAGTTAGAGCAACTATAGTCTTTACCAGATTTTGTATAGTCACAAGCTGTGGTGTCTAGTGATCTGAGGATATCCATGGTCGAGATTGTCAAAGATAGTGGAGATGGGGATGCATCCATCCTTGATACTAACATTGGCATATCGGGTTCATCCCCACTAAAGTTATGTTCAGTTGAGCTGGGTGCTACAACAGATTGTTGTGGTATGCCTGACATGGTGGTGACCTCTAGTATTAATGGCATAAAAATTAGAGAAGTTGTATCAAAGACCATGTGTGATGTTGGTGAGTCAATAGTTGGCATGGTTCTTGCTAGTAATACTACTCCCTTGGCGATGTCTTTAGAGGTAGCACTATTTCTGGCATACCTGATTTGGGGTTTATTGAGAAATTGGTGGATCTTTGAAATATTGGTTGTTTGATTTTAAAGATTTGATTTGAGGCTTGAAATATCATATAAAATTAGACAAAGGGACATTTCAGCTAATCAAGTGATTGATAGCCAACTTATATTGCACAAAATTGAGAAAGAAAGACAAGATATGAAGAAATCCTAAAACAATGAAAGGAATTGGTGATCCACGATAAATAGTTTTCTTGTGAAGAATTTGAGACTGAAGGACTATTTGAACCAATTAATTCAAACTAAAAATCATTTGTAGATCTACTTGAAAAGAACAAACACTTGAATGAAGAAATAAGAGTATTGAAAAGGGAACATGAAATCCAATCAGTAAGACTATGTGAAGTGACTATGAAAAAGAAGAATGTTGAAGAAGAAAAGTCTATGGCTAAGGAAGAAAAAAGGGTAATGGCTATTAGAAATGAATAAAGAATATCAAATGTGCAAAATCTCATAGATACTCAAATGGACATGATGAATAAACTAATGCTTGAAAATTAGGAATTAAATCAAAAGGATGGGGAAATTGAAAATCTTAGATCATAAAAGGACATACTAAAGAATGAACTAAAAAATGAGAAAGAATTTATGGAAAGATTCAACACACCAAATCAAGAAGTGAGATACTTTGAAGAACTTATGAAGTCATCTTGCAGTATTGATGGCTTAGAACATTCATCCACCAAGGAAGTAGAATCATATAGGAATGGGGAAATGACAAATGAAAAGTCAAAGGGAAAACTAACATGCTATCATTGTGGAAAACTTGGTCATACTGCAAAAAATTGTCGAAGAAAACATGGTACGCAAAATAAGGACATCAAATACATGAGTGTAGGTCAAGAATGAGGAAAGCACCTACCAAACCTAGATTTGAAGGATATTTCTATAAATGTCAAAAGTATAGGCATAGAGCATTGGAATGCAAATCATAGAAAAAACCCTATTAGACAAATTAGAGGAAAAATTAATCACCTAACAATGTATGTTCCAAATGTCACCAGTTTTGACATTTAAGAAAGAATTGAAAGACTCAAGTACCATCATAAAATCACATCAAAGAAAATGGTAAAGGTAATGTGGAAATTAAACAAGTAAAGAAAGAGATAAATCAAAAATGGAGAAAGAAAGTAGAAGATGGAAATAGTGGAGCAAATGGAGTTGAGGTCACCCAATCCAATGGAGAAGGTGAACATGTCATCTCAAACTAAGAAAGAGAGGCATGTATGTATATATACATTTAATTTATATATCGTACATAATATCCTAATATGAAATGTTCCAAAGTTCATATTTTCATATGTAAAGATGCATAAGAATAGATTTGTGAAAGTAAATAGTACAAATGAATCATTTATATAGTCAATGCCAAAAATTAGTAAAATTGTCAATGTTAACCCAACATTGCAACATGGATGGAGTACTGTAGAAGTAAACTAGTGTATAGGTCAAGTTAGATGGAAGATACCAACCTATATAGAAATGATTTAGTTTGAAGGTACCAATGGAAACTAAGAAAGTTGGCTTCTTTCTACCTAAATACATAACATTAACATGGACCCTAAATTGACTAAAAGAAGGTATATATCAAAATTTGAAGATACTATTTCACATCTTGCATATAGATTTCAAGAGCACACAACAATTTGGAGATTAGAGTGACTAGAAAAATATTTTAAGATGATTTGGAGAAAATATGAGATGAGAAGATTGATTGAGTGAAGATTTGAGTTGTATCAAGTAATTCAGAAGAAAACAATTTTTTTGAACCCTGTTAAAGAGGCAATGATATCTTCATTCATTGATGGAACGATCCAAGATATCATAAAATTTAAGTGGTAAAGAGTGACAATTATCCTCCACCAAAGTTTCATGTTATTTAGGAAATTGCAATGAAAGGAGATTCAATGGGTGTGCTATCCTCGATACTGCCCAAGGTTATTATGATTCATGATGTAAGGACTTGTTATATGTGTAAGATCAAAGATGTAGGAAATTATGAAATCAAAGAAGTATATGAGAACTTATGTAATAAAAAAATCTTGAGGGATGAATTCATAGTTGTTGAAATGAAAGGGTTAACTTGTGCACTAGAGGTCCCAAGAAATTTCAAGATTGAATGGATCAAAATTATTCTAAGTAGGATTCATGACACAAAGTTTTGGTTAAAGAATGGACCCATATAGATCACAAAGAAAATATTTCACAAGGATATAGGTTATCCAACCTAAGAAAAGAGGATAACAATGGTATTCCTAAGACAAGAATGAGTTGAAGCAACCATACGTGTTGAGTGGAATGGATGAGGTTTGTCCATTACAAGTAATTTCAAATCAATTAATCAAATTTGCAGTGAGAATTATAGCTCACAAATTTTATGATTCAAGAAGAATAAATAATGTGTCATGTATGGAAATGTATCAATCATGGAAAATATTCATGAAAGATCCTGAATATGATCTTGGTGAGCTTCAAAGACTACAATTGATAGAAAATACGACATCCATCAAAAAAGAAAATAATTCAATGTGTAAGTTTGGATCCCTCTTTATGTATATTTTATTTTACATACAAAAAAATATTTTTTTATTCATGATATTGTTTGGGGAACAAAAAAAACTAGTGACAAGACAAATAAGTAAATACATTACTCAATTAGGAGAAATTTTTGAGAATTTAATGGATATTTATTTTGAGGAATTCAAGAAAAGAATAAAGATGAGGATGACAATACCTAAAGCATTGGTAACAAAGTATTTAAATGATATATGTTTTCTTGTAGATATATATAATACTTTTGTGCATGAAGTAAAGGTGGGGAAAACCTAGTTACAAGGTTTTGATTATGAATTTGATAGTGATCTACTGAAAGAAAACATTGTTGCATTATTGAAAAAAGAAATAGACATAGACACTAAATCTTTCAGAAAATATGAGGAAGCTAGGACTCGAATAACTATGAATATTAAGATATATTCAAAGGAGAAGAAAAGAAAGAAAATTATTTGAAGAACTATAGGCAAAACTAGACACCTTGGGCAAAGGCAAATAACTATTATAGATTACACAAGGTCTTGGAGAAGATGAAGAAAAAGGTAGTGGTGATGAGGAAGAGGAAGAAGAAGATGGAGATAAGCGTAAAAGCTTAGTTATTTCTACTCCACCTAGAAAGAATGCTAAAAGAATTGGAAAGATTCCAATGGTGATACACATCTCTCCTTCGCCATGAAGCTAAGGATCTAGGTAGCTACAAGTGCCAATGATATTGCAAAAAAGAGAGTAGTAGAGACCAATGAGACCAATGTATATAAACTAAAGAGAATGAGATTGGTAAAAGGACTACCCACAAGGAGAAAAAAATCCATTCATGAGGTATTTCCATATCATATAAGATCTTTAGGATTATCCAATTTTAGATTTCTCAAATATGACACATTGGATAATATTGATAGAACCAAAGTTGAGGAGGCCATGATAGATATGATTTACAATCATAAATTAGCTCCAAATGAATTTGAGAAGAAGATACCCACCCATTTTTATGATAGAATTGAATGAAGTTGGTAATAGGAAGAAGTGGAAGAAAAAAAGATAAGAACTTGCACTCTAGTCAAGTTTATGCCTCATCTATCACAAGATCAGATGGAATTTTTTTTGGGAAAGTACAGAAACATATTTGTTCCTAAGTATAGAATGTTTTGAAGAAGGAGACTGTTGAGAAAAAATTAAATCAATTATGATCAATATGTTTCAATCATTGTTTTGTCATTGATCTTAGACATGCTATTTTCTAGTAAGACAACTTCTTACAAGATTTAAGTACTATCACTTATTTGATTGATGAAGAGGATTTGATCAAAAGATGTAACAATAGAAACTATAGAAAAGGTTAAGTTATGATATGTAAAGGAGTACAAGAACTAGCTAAGATAGTGACAACATGATGTATTTATAATCTACTTGAGGTTAGATAGGCTGGTTACAATAAGAAAGTTTAGAAGAACAAGTAAAACAATATTTTTCTGCCAAGTTTGACTGAGTGGATAGTAGGTACTGAGAAAATTCAATACAAGCTGAGGAGATAATCAACTAGAGTTGAGTAAAAGTCTGTTCTAGTGTATACCGAGAAAAATAATGGATTCCAAGTAAAGTTTAGTTGATGTCAAGCACTAGTAAATGTTAGTTCGTGCTGAGTGATTTTATAGAGAATGTCAAGTAATGCAGTATGTGTCGAGCATTAGAAGCAAGTTAATGCCAAGTGGCTAGATTATTTGAAAAATCATGAATTTGATGGATCAGAGCTAACAAGTTTTTTTTCTTTGATTATGTGTACAAGGTGGAAGATAAGATTGATGAGTTAGTAGCACAAAATTCAAGGTAAACCATTTTGAGGTGAATTTAAAGAGGATTGAAGGAGAAGTTTCTAGAAGAGATATAAAGTATGGGGTAGATTCATTTAATCCTAACCCTAAATTGGATGATGGAGAATGAGTGGCAAAAGATCTTAATTTCCTATTTATAGGAATGACTAGTTCGAAGCAAGGGTTCTCATGTGTGAGGACCTAAGGAAGAAAAAGAATCAAGGGTTTTGCTTTGAGTGACCTAAGAAAAGAGTTTGCATTGGCATGTTAAGTAGGAAAGCTTAAAGGTATGATTTTTTGAAGGGTGAACAAGCTATTAGAGTTGAAATGTGTGAAGGCCAAGCAAAATTGGGGACTAGAACTAAGATCTATAATCTACAAATGGAGTTGTAAGTTGTTATCAGATCAAGCCTTTCTGTTACTCTCTAATAATTGTATCGGTCTAGGGTAAATCCTTTGGATTACGATTGACCTAATAGTCATTTATAAATCCTTTAACTATGTGACATTCCAAGTGAATGGTCTAAACTCTTCTAACAAGACTCGTTCCTAACAGGGTCACATTTCGCAGTGTGTATTGTAACCTTTAATAGGGTTGGTCTTTCACATGGCATCACTTTAGAATAGTGAAAAATAGTAGCATGTTATTGGCTATATTTCTAAATTGGGTTTGTACATAAATCATTGTTTCAAATGTGTTGGTGAATCTGTTATCTTTCATGTTTACATTTTTGTAAATTGATCTGACAATAACCTACAAGTTTTAAGTGGTTGCATAATCTCATGGATGCATGCATAATGGTAAATGTTTTATGGGTCCACTAAGGTGTAAAATTTTTTATTTATACATATGGGCCTTGGATAACTAATTCAATCCCCCTCTTATTTATTCTAAATTATTCCAATAGTTTATGATATTACAAAATAAAATTAAAGCTGTAGATGAATTTATTTGAAAAATCATTTTTGGGTTATCCACCAAGGCAACAAATATGAAGGAAGGAATTGAGATAGTGACCATCAAAGATGATCACAAAAATGCATATAGTTATGGTGTGCCAAGTCCATAACAAAGCATGTCACTGGTACATGCTAAAACTACTATCACTCTAGAGGTTGAGAAATCAATGCTGATGGAGATAGTTAAATCGAAAGAGATAGAGATAAAATACAAAGGAGTAGAAAGTCAAATTGTGTGAGCACCTCACATTGAGGAAAATAAAGAGGTGAGAAAGTTTATTTGAGTGAAACTATTATTGTATGAAGCACTGATGAACCAAAATGAATGAGTAGTGAAACCTCCTCACCAACTCCTAATGTAGTTTCAACCAACAACACTCCTTCACTGAGTCAAGGGAAATCTATTAAAGACACCTCACTAGATATTGAAGTTAGCCTGGATGAAGTAATTGAAATGTCACAACTAGATTTGGAAAATCTTACATAATGAAAAACAATTTTTTTACAAGAAATTTTGGTGAAGAATAAGAAGAAAGAAGTGTATGCACCCTAAAATGGTCGCCTAGACTATGGGCCCCCATTATTTAATTTAAATCAATTATCAAATTTCTTGAATCAATGGTTTGCAATATTTTATTAAATCAATTCAAATCAATTTTCTTGATCAAATTCAATTTTTTTATTTCTAAGGTTGATCATTTTATCCTAAGTCTTATTTAATTAAAATAACTTGCTCTCTTTTAATTAAATAAAATAAGTCCTCGTTTAATTAAAAGAAAACCTCTCTTTTAATTAAATAGTTCATCCACATTTAATTAATTAAGAGAAAAACCTCTCTTTTAATTTAATTAAATATTTTCCATTTAATTAAAAGAACTTTCTCTCTTTTAATTAAATAAAATAAGTCTCCATTTAATTAAAAGAAAACCTCCCTTTTAATTAAATAATTCATCTACATTTAGTTAATTAAGAGAAAAACCCCTCTTTTAATTTAATTAAATATTTCCTATTTAATTAAAAGAACTTGCTCCCTTTTAATTAAATAAAATATCCCACTTAAATCTCTTTTTGATGAAAAAGGAGTTAAAACAAATAAAAAATTAAATAAATCTTTTATCTACACTTAATATGGGACTTATCTTCATCATCTCTCCACTTTCTTCTCAACCACTCCACTTTTTTCATTGGTGGATCTTTATTTCGCATGGATTATTATTTCTCCGCCCTTGATTAAATCTTTTTCCTCTCAATCTAGATCGTCCAATCTTCTTTATAAGGGAGAGACCTCTCCTCATTTTTTAGACACCCATTATTATGCTATTGTTATGTTGCAGGTTTGGAGAGTGATTTTTGAAGAAGGAGTTTTGAATATTAAAACTTTTGTGGAGAACTTCTATCTTCTTGTCTCATTCTATCTTGCATGCATGGCTTCCATCATCATGATCCATACATTGATTTTCATGTTAGCTTAGATCTTGTATTGATAGATTAGATCTTGCTTTCATAGATTAGATCTACATTGTTATTTATTTTCATAGATTAGATTTCATTTCTTGCATTAGTTTGGATTGTTATCATTTAGATTAGTTTTTCATTTCCATTTGCATGCATATTAGATCATTGAATCTCTTGTTTCGTGGTGTACTTACATAGGCACAAACTAGGTTAGACTAAGGGCCTCCATTACAAACCTCTGCACTCCATGAATAGGGAGCTATGAGTCACCATTCAAGACCTCATTTTTGAGAAATATTGAATATAATGACTCATATAAGTGTGCCCGCATTTTAGGCATACATTTTTGGCACCCACCGTGGGGCAACCCACCTTTGCTTGCTCGATTTTATGCAGATCTATTTGCAGACTCAATAAAAACTCTAGATTTGAAAGATTTGATCATATCTTTCAAATGGATAGGTATTTTGATCTAATTGTTTTTTTTAAGGGTTTGGATATATCAGGGAAGCTTCGGTTAGGGAAGCTTCGGTCCAATTTTTACATTTTTTTGAAATATTTTCTATTTTTTATGATTTTTCTTTGATTTTTCATAAAAAATCATTTTTGGGAGTAAGTTAGCATATTTTTTTTTTAAAATTATATTTTCAAAAAGCTCTCTAAATTTTAAAGAAATTTGGTTCTTTATGCTTCCATTTTAGAGGTCATAGCAGGGGTCAATAATTTGAGACACAAAGAAACCCTAGATTTCAAAGATTTGATCATATCTTTCAACCGGCAAGGTATTTTGATCTGAAATTTTGTTTGTAAGGTTTTGATACATCAGAGAAGCTTTGATCAAATTTTTAGATATTTTCAATTTTTATGATTTTTCATTGATTTTTCATGAAAATTTATTTTTGGGAGTAAATTAACATATTTTTCAGAAAAATTTATAGTTTTGGAAAGATCTTAAAATTTTAAATAGAGTTGGTTCTTTGTGTTTCAATTTTAGAGGACATATTAGGGGTCAATAATTCAATTTGAAAAAACTAGTCTGTTTTAACAAAATGACTCCCTATGGCACAAATTAAAAGATCTTTTCAAAATTTTGACATTTTTGAAAAGCTCTCTAATTTTGATAAGGCTCAGTTTTCTGTATTTTGAGCTTTGGATCTGAGTTCATATCATATAGATCTAATCTTTATGACTAGTTCAAAAATCAATTGAGAAAAATGGCATTTAATGAATAGCTTGCATTTAATTTTTACAATGAATCAATGCATGATGTGAACTTTCATTTGGGTTACTTTCTGAATATTATCACTCTTAAAAATTAGATTTTTAGATCTAACTTTAGTTTTGCATGAGTTGACATATATTACATATCTTGTGTTTGCTTATTTTGTTTGCTTCTTTGTTCGTTGCAAGCGAGCGTTCAAGCGTAAACAAAAAGTACAATAAAGAAAAGACACGTTGCAAGGATTCCCAGGTATTTTGTTTGATCTCTAAAATATTTATATTTGGGATTAAAATTAAACCTCTCATGTGTTTTTCTTGAGTGTTTTACATGCTTTCATAAAACACATTTCAATTGATGTTCTTAATGGAAAATGAATGAACATAGATTTGCTTTCATACAATTTTGTGTAAGTGAATGCTTGTGTTTAAAACTTAAGTAATTCTAGGTTCTAATATCAAATATCTCATTAAGTGATTGAGGGCATGGATTCATTCCTTGTTTACATAGGGAGTTAAATGCACCACTTTGTGTACTCACTCTATCTTTACTTGGAAAGTTAAATATTCCATTGTTCAACCCTTTTTCATTTGTGAGTAGTATTGATTAGTAGTCTTAAATTACTTGTGATTGATCTAGATTGCTATCTTGGGTTATTGGACTCACTAATCCACGAGCCCCTCATTTCCACCCATTGGTTGCAAGATCAACACCACATTAAGGGGGAGGGGTCTACAGGAAATAAGCATTAATTGCTCCACTAGGCAACCCTCTTGTGTTTTTTGGAACTCACTTGTTTTCTAAGTTGTGGACTCACTTTGAGTTGATGTGAGGAGTTAAATGTTCCACTTTTGGACTCACTTTGAGTTTGTGTGAAGGGTTAAATGTTCCACTTTTGGACTCACTGCACATTCTCTTGAAGGGTTAAATCTTCCACTTTTGGACTCACTTCACATTTACTTGAAGAGTTAAGTGTTCCACCTTTAGTGCTCTAAATACTTTTGATAGTGCATTACTTTGTTTTTATTTCTTGGAGGCTTGCTTGGGGATTTCATCACCCCTTGGGATGACCTCAACTCCTGTGTTCCGGTGGAGTATAAATATCGGGAGGTGAATCAAAGACACCTCTCTTGGGAATTGAGTTTGATATTGCTCTTGGCTAAGCATAATAAAACTTTATACCTTTGAGAAGTGAACAAGGAGATTTGGGTTACCATCTTCCCCCGACTGTGTGATTTTGGATTCTTCTCATCTATAGATTTGGGCCTCACATACTTTGCATATATTGAGGACTCCTTTTAGAAAGCCATGTATATCCTTGTATACAACTTGATAAGGTTTTGTTGTGTTCTAAGTGCCTACTAAAACATTGTCAAGAACATACACAAGTAGAACATTTAAGGAGTAGAAATACTAAGTCACTATACTTGTCCATGCGTAGGGTTGCTTTGCGCCTTGCTCATTGTTTGAAGATTGTTTGCTTGAAATATCTGATTGCTATCTTATGTACTTGGTTCATGATAAAAAATATACTGATACATCTAGTTGGATATTTAAAATGAACAAAATTTGAGCTCTTGAGTTGAGACTTTATGATCGAATAACTTTGTTATCCTATTATTTCTAGTCTCCCTAGGTTGATCCTATTTGGATTAGGCTACTTACCCCATTGTTAGAAGCTTGTTTATGCCTTGGGTTATTGTGCTTTGACCTCTTGAATTAGTAATCATTGATTTCACAAGAGATCTTGTTTGGAGTTGGTGAGTCAGAGACCGTCCTTGTTGAGAAAGATATACCTTTGGATCCTTTGATATTACGCTTGAAGATTCTTAGTAATCTCTTGTCCATCTACTTTCATAAAAATTCAATTTTAATTATTTATAATTTGGGCAAATCATCCTCCTAGTCCATATGTGCTAGGGTATTCACCCAAAGTTGTGAGCACCTCTGTGGCAGTGTTGGTTTATGCCTATTGCAAAATTCTATCTTATCACATCTCTTTTGGACAAGTTAGTGCTTTTTCTATCCTAGTTTGGTACCAATGTTTCTTAGGATTGTCCTATCAATTGGTATCTTTTCTTTCATATTGGTTACAAGTGCTATTACATGTTGCTCAACATTCAAATGAACTCAAATGGTATCAAATTTCTCAAAATGACTCTTAATCTTCTTTATTCTTCATCTTCCATGTCTTTCTAATCTGTCATTTCCATTCTTCCTCTTCTTCAAGTCTTCTTGATTCTTTTCCTCCTATTAGCATATATTCTACCTTCTTCTATGATTCCTTTCTATTCTTTCATGCTTTATTCTTCTTCTTCTTCTAGAACCATGGATCTTGAATATATTGTTATGGGCCCTCACTTGAGAGAAGATGATCTTGACCTTCTTGCTGAATTTGAAAATTGTTGTCGCTCCAATAGAGATATGGATGCTAACATTGCGACAAAAATGCTTTAAAAAAAGGATAAATCAGACACCTTTGCTAGGATCATGTGCAAGATTAAATCACAATATCCTTCTTCCAAATATTCCTTATCTTCTAAGTCTTGTCATGATTCTTCTAAATATCCTTGACATTCTTCATCTTCTAAGGCTTATCAGGATTCTTCTAAATATAGCTCACATTCTTTGTTTTCTAAGTCTTATCATGATTCTTTTAAATATCGTTCACATTCTTCATCTTCTAAATCTTATGATAATTCTTCTAAATATCATTCACATTCTTCATAGTCCAAGTCTTACCATGATTCTTCTAAATATCATTCATGTAGGTCTTAACCTACCTCTTCCTCATGATATCATTCTTCTTCTACTTCTACCAAGAGTCTTATTCCTCTTATTGAGACATATGATAATGAATAGCATGAAAAGTCTTGTGATATGCCTATCTACAATGCCTATAGTGGAAATGATTATGATGATGATGATTATTACATT
The DNA here is from genome assembly GCA_028749045.1 of Cupressus sempervirens. Taxonomy (NCBI): domain Eukaryota; kingdom Viridiplantae; phylum Streptophyta; class Pinopsida; order Cupressales; family Cupressaceae; genus Cupressus; species Cupressus sempervirens. The sequence continues at coordinate 365,826,545 of CM053789.1, forward strand.
CCTACAGTTCCTAAAAGTCCTCCTAGTCCTATGCTTGTGCTTAAAGGGGATGAGTCACAGATAAATATTAATAGGAATCCACATGAATCAAATCTTGAAAACAACATTGATAAATTTTGTGAACAATACCTAAATTATTAAATCTACATTTTTTGATGAAGAGAAAGCATTTTTTTGTGTTGAAATACAACATCAATGGGATAAGAGTTCCTCTTCTAAGAAACCTCATGTTAAACATAAAGATTACACTCTTGAGAAAGATCATGTTAATGTTGAACTTTTTTCTTCTAATGCTCCCCTTCCATATTCTACTTCCTCCACTATCCATACATCCCTTAAAGATTTTGAGTCTCTCAAATCTTCTACCATTCCTTCATCCAACAAAGATCCTAATGCTTTTCATGTGGTTTCCTATAGTAATCCTCAAATTCTACCTCTTAAAGAAACCCAAGCTTACCTTCACTTGGCTACAAATACTTCCAATAATTCTAAACCTAAAGAGCCTAAGCCTTCATGCACTATACTGCCTACTTCAGCTAGTCCTTCATCATCTATTCCAAAGTCTTCCATAAAATTTCAACATGCTTCCTTCTCCTTAGGAATGGCTTCATGTCAAGAGGACTCTAAAAATAATAAAGAAAAGAATATAGAAAAAGATCAAGATCAAGAACCTCCTATGTCATCCAATTATTTTCACAATGTCTCTGGTCCATTTCATGGTTCTTTTGATCCCTTACACCCTTCCCCATTCATTCCACCATGTCTTAATTCTTCTCCTAAGCAAGATCAAGCTACTACTTACACTGTTGAGCTTATTAACAATCCAAATGACCTTAATATAGTTGTGCCTTCTAAAGATGATACTTCCATTAAGGTTATTAAAACTAGTGTACTTCCAATAATGAGCCTATTGAAAATCAAGAGAAAAACTCTACACTTATGTTATCCAAAGATCTTTTTCAAGATCAAAGTGCTCCATCTTCTTGTTCTACCACTCCATGTTCCCTTCCACTTTCTACCCTTCCTAAGTCTTCTCAAGCTTTAAGTTCTCCTATCAAAGAAGTTGCTCCTATTAAAGATGTTCATGTTCCTATTGAAAATCTTGATGCTCACTCTAAAGATGTTGATGTCCTTGACTATCATATAGATGTTGATGAACTTATTGATTACCCTTTTGCATCTTCCACATCCATCCTTGGACCTCCCCCATCAATACTAAATGTTTCATGTCTTCCTTCCATCTTGGGTCCTTATGTCCCTTCACTTTCTCCTCCCAATTCTTCTAATTCTTCATCAATTTTGGGTCCTTACATCCCTCTCTCTCCTATCTTTCCTCAAGATCAACGTAGATGCATATCCTTGTATCTTTTTCATCCACCCACTTATCTAAACCAGTCATATCATTCTTCTTCTTCCACAAGTCCCAAGTCTTTTGGAAGTAACTTGAATGTTCAATACAAGAAAAAGAAGCAATTCAAGAATCCATATAAAAAACACCACTATGTCTCCTCTAATCGGCATGGGGGCATAAAATCAAAAGAGATATCTAAGAAAAAAATTATAAGACAAGTATGGGTTCCAAAATCCATCATTGAAGATATTATCTCTACATCATTAAAAAGAAATGAAAAGAGGCCTACAGCTATATGGATTCAAAAGTCTCTCTTAAGAGAGTCTAATGTTGAACAACAATTGAAGTTGACATTCAAGCTTCTAAAGAATTCCACTTCATCTTCTTCCAAAAGAATTCTTCCATTCCATGTGCCTAAACCACAACCTCTTCTGTCCACTCACCATATTCCTTCATGTACTCCTTCATTCACATTTAATCCATCCTCTCACCACCCTTCAAAGTGTATGTTGACATTGATCTTGCCTTCATTTCCATCTTCCAATCTCACTCACTTTGCATAAAGCCATATCCTCCATGTTTGTTTTCCATTTTCCTTTCCCTATCAACATCTTTGAGCATATCGTTCCAACTTATTTGCATGTCATGGTTTAAAATTTCACAGAGAATTATCTAAAACGCTTGACTTCTTCCAAAAAATTGGAAAAAAAAATGAAAAAAAGAAAAGAAAAGAAAAGAAAAGAAAAAAATTTGAAAATGTGCCTTGGTGAAAGCTTGGTAATTAGGCACCTTGGTAGAAAAAGTAAAGAGAAATAAATTCATCTTATGGTGAAAACCACTCCCTTGTGGCACCTTGGATAAGTACTATGATGAAACCCTGACAATTAGGGATCATGAATAGTTCTTCTATAGTTTTCATCCATTCTGTCTTTTCACTTTGATCTTGACAATGTTGACCCATGCACAAAAATTTGGCATGTCAAGCCTCTTGACATGTCTACTCCTTTGGATTGCATATTTCCCACTTTACATTATGTTTTCATGAATTATCATATGTTGGCCTTTCATTTCTTGTCGAAATGTGCTTTGCATGAAATTTTTTCCTAGCTTGGGTACTTTTGAGGAGTTAGTCCTTGAAGATCACTTTCACTTACTTCATATACTCCTTGCTTATCCATCATATCCATCAGCTTGTTGCTCCATCATGTCATGTACCTTGTTAGACATTGGGACTACATGATTTGATCTTGCTTAAGAGTTTGATGCCCATTCTATCTAGGGGCATCTTTGTATATATTTATCGATATTGAAAAAAAAAAAAAAATTTGATATATTTCAAAAATCCAAAAAATGATATTTTGTAAAAAAGTCTAAAAATTGAAAAATGTCCTGAAAAAATGATCTTCTTAGTGACAACCTAGCAATAGGCACTTTGATGTATCTCCAAAAAAATTATATATTTCAAAAATTCAAAAAAAAAAAATTCAAAAAAATTCAAAAACAAAAAAAAAAATAGAAAAAGTGCCTAGGTGAAAACTTGGAAATAGGTGCCTTGGTAGCAAAAATAAAAAAAAATTATAAAAAGTCTTGAAGAAAAAAGGAAAAAAGAAAAAAGAAAAAGAAAAAGTAAAAAAGAACCCAAGTGGTGAAAAACTGGAAACAAGAGCTACTTGAGGCCTTTGCACCCCTATTTCTTAGCGCATGTCCTCGACACTTAGCCTTTCTCCATCATGTCTTGTCCTTGTTACCTTGGTTTGGAATTGGTCTTTGTCTAGGGGGCATAACTATGTTATCTTTGGTCTCTTGGATGTGTTAGTCTTTAGGACACCTCGCAAATGGTGTTTTTCAACACCCATTAACTTCAAGTGTTTTTCAACACTTATTGGTTTGGTCTTACCCAATTTTTTCATATAATCTTCCCTTCCTATAAGAATTTGATCCTTATCCTCAGAACTCAGTATCAATTAACACACTTAAATTTTAAATGCAACACTTACTGCTTGACTTATGTCCTGATCTTTTCTTTGTGTGCTAACTATTATTGATTTTTGTTGAGTGTCCTTGTCTAATAAGTCTCTCTGTGATGCATAGCTAGACAACTTTGGGCATGGGGCATGTGTTTTATTTTATTTTTTCTTGTGGGTGTGGTCCTAAACTCTAGAGTGTCTCTTGTTGTTCCCTTGAAACATTTAGGAGATTTGAGGCATCATCCTTGATTGTTTTTGCACAACCATTCTTATGGTCATCTTGGCATCTATGTCTTGATGCAAGCATGGGTTTGCTACATTAAATTGGGTAAGCTAACAATGAAGTCATCTTGACCTTTATGTTTTTGATGCTTATGTTAGAATCTTTCCACATTACAATTCGATATAAATTACATTCATATCTTCATAGTTGCACTTGTAACTAGTGATTATTGTGTAATTTTTTGATGTCCATTAATAATGGCCCAATGATGAAAATAAGTTCTTTTACATTCTCTAATGAATGATGAACATAAAAATCCTATGTTACAGTTGCTCTTTTGCAAGTACACTTTTGTATTTTCATGTAGCTTGCATTATTAGACTTCATGTTAGTTTGCATTTTTAGGCTACATTATGAGTTTGAAAGGGTTCTCCCTTCATCTTTATTGTGGACTTTTAATCAACTGTGGTCATGTTTTGATCTTCATTTCCTTATCTTCTTTCATAATTTCAATCAAACTTTCTATCTTAAATAGTTGATTGATTTCGGGGCATTTTCTTTTCTTCCTTCTATTTCTTTCCATGTCTTCCAAACTCCTATCTTCCATTTTCTTTTTCCCCCACTTGTTTTCTTCTAAATCACCTTTGGGGTATAATATTTCTTGCTTGATCTACCTTAGTTCTGTGATTCTTATATCTTCCATCTTACATCAAGAACTTTATCTTTTGTTTTATTTGATCAAATTTACCAATTTGTTTTTCTCCTCTGTCTCATTTCAATTTCGATCATGAGGGGGTAGTAATTATCAACTTCAATCTTTGATTCAGTTTTATCAATTTTATCCTTGACTTTTTCAAGTCAAAATTTATTTTTATTCTTTGTCTTGATGTGTTCTCGAATTGACCACACATCTTGGTTGTTTTGTGATCCCAAATCGACCTTACACTTTAATTTCTTTCTTTGATTACATATGTTCCCAAATCGATCACACATTAGTCAAAGAGGGACAAATGTATGCACCCTAAAATGGTCACCTAGACTATGGGCCCCCATTATTTAATTTATCAATTATCAAATTTCTTGAATCAATAGTTTACAATATTTTATTAAATCAATTCAAATCAATTTCCTTGATCAAATTGAATTCATTTTTTTTCTAAAGTTGATCATTTTATCCTAAGTCTTATTTAATTAAAAGAACTTTCTCTCTTTTAATTAAATAAAATAAGTCCCCATTTAATTAAAAGAAAACCTCTCTTTTAATTAAATAGTTCATCCACATTTAATTAATTAAGAGAAAAACCTCTCTTTTAATTTAATTTAATATTTCCTATTTAATTAAAAGAACTTGCTCTCTTTTAATTAAATTAAATAAGTCTCCATTTAATTAAAAAAAAAAACCTCTCTTTTAATTAAATAATTCATCTACATTTAATTAATTAAGAGAAAAACCCCTCTTTTAATTTAATTAAATATTTCCTATTTAATTAAAAGAACTTGCTCCCTTTTAACTAAATAAAATATCCCACTTAAATCTCTTTTTGATGAAAAAGGAGTTTAAAAAAATAAAAAATTAAATAAATCTTTTATCTACACTTAATATGGGACTTATCTTCACCATCTCTCCACTTTCTTCTCAACCACTCCACTTTTCTCATTGGTGGATCCTTATTTCACATGGATCATTATTTCTCCACCCTTGATTAAATCTTTTTCCTCTCAATTTAGATCGTCAAATATTCTTTATTAGGGAGAGATCTCTCCTCATTTTTGGGACACCCATTATTATGCTATTGTTATGTTGCAGGTTTGGAGAGTGATTTTTGAAGAAGGAGTTTGGAATATTAGAGATTTTGTGGAGAACTTCTATCTTCTTGTCTCATTCTCTCTTGCATGCATGGCTTCCATCATCATGATCCATACTTTGATTTTCATGTTAGCTTAGATCTTTCATTGATAGATTAGATCTTGCTTTCATAGATTAGATCTGCATTGTTATTTCTTTTCATAGATTAGATTTCATTTCTTGCATTGTTTTGCATTGTTATCATTTAGATTAGTTTTTCATTTCCATTTGCATGCATATTAGATCATTGAATCTCTTGTTTCGTGGTGTACTTGCATGGGCACAAACTAGGTCAGACTGGGGGCCTCCATTACAAACCCCTACACTCCATGAATAGGGAGCTATGAGTCGCCATTCAAGACCTCATTTTTGAAAAATCTTGAATATAATGACTCATAGAAGTGTGCCCACATTTTAGGCATACAAGAAGAAATAAGGAGAGAGCATAAACAAAAGGTTTTATATGATGTTGAGAGAATTTTTGTTGACACTTTTGACATTCAATTTTTTTATGGTGAAGCCCCAATAATAACCTTTCTTGTAAATATTGTTGAACAAGTAAATGTTGGTGATATAGAATCTAATAAGAAGCTAATGGATTAGTGAGTTAGAAGATTTGAGAATAAGGTTGTGGCAAAAGTTTCTACACCATTTGCCAAGAAGAAAGCTTAGTTATAAGAGCATGTATAGAACATGACAAAACTTATACAGAGGGTACATCATTTGTACAACAATTTGATAGATGTTCCAAGATTTATAAATGACATTGAGGCACAAATTCAACAGATTCAGGATGAGATGTAGAGATCTAATATTATTATTTCATAGTCAATAGAATCTAGTGTTAAACACTGCAATAAGTTATTTAATGCTCAAGGAAAATTGGATGAGCTTTAGGTAGCTGACAACATCTTAAGATCCAAATTGATCTCTAATAAAGCTATATTAATACCTCATTTGGAGGTCATGAAAATGGACATGCAATCAACATAGGATCTTATCAAAGAAAATCACAATCTTTTAGTGGTTGATAGCATAATTAACTTAGTGGCATGGCTACAATTGCAGATTCACAATCTAGAGGCAAAAAGAATCACTTGGGATCATGCACTTTCCACAATCAACTAGGTTCATGAAACATTCATTGATAAATATGGTTTTATTCCACCTATTCAACCTTAGCTATCATGATATGAGTGTCCAAATCAAGGAGGAATGATTTTCATGCAGCAAAGAGGAAAACATGGTATGACACTACAATATCAGACTACTTAGAGTATGTGTATAAGTATTAATTTATACAATGTATATTCATTATCCACTTACAATAAGTCATAAGGCTTAGGGGGAGTACTCATATCAGATTGTATTTGTAATGATGTAATCATAACAAAGTTTTTTTGCCAATAATGTCAAAGGGGACATACTCTTTATGTAAGGAGGGGAAATGATCTCTCTTTTAGATCCTCACCATAGGCATGTACTTGGATATTAGAAGGTTGTGTATGACATTGGCCTTTTCCTTAAGGGTAACCTTTGAACATATATTCTATTGAGTCCATGGAAAACACAAAAAATATAGGAGCCCTCTAGTGGTGAAGACTCCCCTGTCCTTCTAAGTTCCTTTTTCCTTAGTTGGATTGTTTATGACTACTACTTGTGTCCCATGGTCTATCTTATAAATGAATATAAAAAAATGGTTATACTTAAAAATTAGTCTAAATGGTCAAAATTCCAAACTCTTTTGATTTGAAACATTGTCAAAACCTATCTGAAAATGGAAAACATTGTCTAAAACCCATCCACAACTTGTAAAAAATAGTTGAAATCTCTTTGAATTTGGTCAACACTAAAAAGTTTGTTAGTTTCTTTCCTAATTTATTACAAAATGTCACAAAAATTTAAGATCTTAGGTTCTTGTTACCTGTTCTTACTCGAGACACTATACATACTTCATCACCCGAGAAATCCAGTATTCTTGTGTGAGCTTGTAAAATTCTACTATCAACATTGGTTAAAACAAGGTTCAAACTAGTCAAAATTTTCATTTACTCACTTAATATCCAAAAAAGCTCATGCCAGTCAGGATTCCTAGACTTGTTCCCTTTTCTCAAATCACCCTATGCATTTTCATGCTTAGGACTACTTTTATTCTCATGTGAGCCTTTACCCTAGAACTATCAAAAAACTTATACAAAATATCTGTGAGGTCTATTTTATTTCCTTAGAAGGAATTATCATGCATGCCCTATGTCACAAACTTGTGTCATGGATCCTTTCCTTGTACACACCTGCTAGAAATTATTCAAAATAGTGACCTACTACAAGTTTTCCTATCAAAACTCTATTCAAATATGGTCTCTATTTAGGAACACCAATACTCTTCTCTATTTGTAAGAGTCTAAAACTTAGAAAAACTTACTTAGTTGAAAAAATTTGATCAACATACAAACTAGTCACATTACTTCGTTGTCTCATTTATTCTACTATGTTATCAGACCTTACTATCATGAAAGTCAATCTCTTAGTTTTTCTAGCCACTTCTATGACTAGTCACAACCTACTATACATCACTCTTACTATCACTTACGTACTTTGAGATGAATTTCTAAGTGTGGTCCTCGTCTAAATCTTGTCACAGGCCATTGTCTATGATTATTGCAAGGAGTGGAAACATATTTCCTTCCCATCGACCTAGAATAGGTAGAGGTAGAGTTAGGAATTCTGGTTGAGTTCATTCCACATTCTATACATGGTTAGAGTGGAGTGAAGGATCCTCATGGTCTCCTTCACTTGCTAGTTCTCAAGAAAAATCATATCGATGTTTGTCCCCTATTGATCAATCTTATGTCAAATGGGTTTTTTCCATTATCATTGGAGCATCCAAAAACTAAGAGGTCATCTTCTAGACCTGATTTTAACAACACAAACATGACATCTACATTTACAAACAAGAATACTAAACCCCTATTCAAGAAATTTATACACTCTATACCTCTATAATTGAAAAATTACACACTCATAGGATGGAAAACCTGTAAGGAAACTCAGGTGTAGAAAAAGCTTCCTACACTAATCGCATAAGGAAAGTATGATGCAAATCCTATTAAAATCTTCTACACTTACAGATTCAATATCATGTAAACAACAATATTGCAGCCAACCATGCATACAGAAAATAGACAAACAAAGGAACACATAACACAAGGATTTTTCGGTGGGGAAAAACCTTTCAGTAAAAAAACCCCACCCCTTTAGAACCTGCACAATGTATTATCTCTAGTAGCTACTCGCAGTACCAAAAATACACCCTTTCACATCGCTTCTCTTCGCAACCCAAAAAATGCTTATAATATGTGCTTCACTTGAGGGCTACTCCCAAAGGTAAACCGTATTAAGGTTTTACCATTCTCTGACAAAATAGGAACCCCAAAAATATTTTTTGGGGTAGAGTGTACAGTACTCAAATATCTTAGTTGCCACATGTCTTCACTTGTCATTGAATCTTCCTAACATAGCTCTTACGAGTCATAGGAATCCGTCATAACTGTTTTAGTCATGATCTCCTTACACACAATTCAAGATGTTGACACATCAAAATTATTTGCAAGAAATACATATTACAAAACAAATAATAAGAATAGGAATTATACAAGGTTGAGACACCTTATTCCTAACAAAACCAAGACCAATAAAATGGTGAAACTAATACAAGAGAAAACAAAGATGAGTAATAAAGAACTAAAATGTTCAAAGGTCACTACACCTACACAAACTCTAATGTGTATATTGAAGAAATACACCCAGAAGACATAGACAATTATTGCAAAGTCAAAAGATTCCAAAAAATGATGGAAATCTTACTCAATGAAGAAAATGATAAATATTTCCTCAAACTAGTTCAAGAAGGAGCTAAGTTTCCCGTAGACTACAATGTTGAAACTATTATCATCAAATGGGAAGAATCTAAAGCCTCTAAACTACAAAGAAAACATCAATCCATGCAAGAAAAATTGGTAGAAATGATGAAACAAAATGACAAACCTTTTCAATAATACATACTATATGTTATTTTTCCATTTCCTTTTGACAAGGATCTTTACATGCCTCTTTTTCCTAAAAGAGTTTAGCTAACTAAATATGATAAGTACATAGGTATGTATCATCCCCAAGATTACTTGAGGGATTTTGGTACCTTGTCCATGTAGTTTATAAATGATCAAACATACCTCATGCTCTTGTTCCCATGTAATCTAGGTAATCAAGCTATGGAGTGGTTCTCATGATTATCCACTAGGATTAAAACTTTTGATGAGATTGCCAACATGTTCATACAACAATACTCACACAACATCAAACACGTGGTTAACATAAGAGATCTTTCTAACCTCAAACAAATAGTTGGAGAACCTTTCTTAACATTTCTTCTGATATAGATGTTGGAGATCTGATTGAAAAAGCTCATTGTTGTTGAAGATCAAAGAGGGAGATTGTTGTAAAAGAATGTTTTCAATAATTGTTTTGTCATTGATGTCAAGCTACTATTTGTAGGCATGATATTTTCTTATAAGATCCAAGTACTATCACTTAGTTGATTGATGAAGAGGATTTGATCAACAAGATGTAACAAGAGAACCTAAGGGAAAGGTTGAGTTATGATGTTGTAATGAAGTGCAAGGATCAGGTTAGACAATGGTTAAGTAATGTATTGATGGCATACTCAAAGATATAGAGGTTGGTCACACTTAGAATTATTGGTGAAAGAAGTTATAATAGGATTCACTACAGAGCTTAAACTAAAATGATAAGTAGGTGTCGAGCAAACTAGTTGAAGTTGAGAAAATTTTCAATAGAAGTTGAGTAACAAACATTTCTACTGTGTGCTGAGTGATCTTCATGTGTTGAGCATCAAAAAAATTTCAGTTCGTGCTGAGTGATCTTCAAGTGTTGAGCATCAGGAAAAACATAGTTGATGCTGGGTAACACAATATGTGCCAAGCACTAGTATTTCAATACTGCCAAGCTGATGCATTATTTCAAAAGATAAACATTCACCAAATTTGAGCCGACATAGTGGCTACATTGAATTTTTTGAATGAGTTGGAGGATAAGGATGATGCGTTGTTGGCATAGAATCCTATGTAAACTATTTTTGGGCAAATTCTAAAGGATTATTCATGAAGTTTCTAGAGGAAACAAAATATGGGTTAGATGCAATGAATCCTACCTAATCCATGTAAATTGAAATTTAAAATTGAAGAATCGAGTGGGAAAAGGTACTCCAAGGATTCTATTTAATAAATCATAGACTAAGAAGCAAAGAGCTACTGATAATATTGATGCTAAAGAGCCAAATTTGCAAAGTGGTTAAAAGGGTGTAAAGGAGGAGACATCTAGGAGAAGAAAGAGCACAAAGGCTTTGCTTCTACAAGTGGTCATGAAGAGATGATTGCACTGGTACATTGAGTGTGGAGACTAAAGAAGACAAATCTTGAAATGAGGACAAGCTATCAAGAGTTGCAAAGATTGAAGGCCAGGCAAGGGTATGAGCTAAGAAGTGATCTGAGATTTACAAGATAAGTTGTATGTCATAGTTAGGTAAAGATTTTCTAATACTCTCTAGCAATTGTATTAGATCTAAAAATCCTATGGACATAGGTTGGCCTAAAAACCATTTTTAAATCCTTTAATAGGGTGGCATTTGAAGTGAATGTTCTAAAGTCCTTTAACCAGGCCCACTTCTAATAGGGTGGTTAAATCCTTTAACAAGGTCACATTTAATAGTGTGTTGTAAGCCTTTAATAGGGCATCATTTCAGAAGAGTGAGAATTGAGTAGCATCTTACTAGTAGTTTTTCCCAAATTGGTTTTCCACATAAATCATTGTGTCATGTGTTGATTTCTTAGGTGTTATGCTTGCATGTTAATTTACAGTAACTTGCTGATTAGATAAGTTAAAGCTTGGATGAATGAATGGTTTGAATGAGTTCACTATACTTAGTGAAAAGTTTGAATAGGACATTTGGAATTTGAATAACTGATTCACCCCCCCCGAACGCCCCCCCTTAGTTACTCTGCAGAAATTCTAAAAATTGGTATTAGAGCCATCTGCTGATTTAGTTTCAAGGTACTAGAAGTAGAAAGATCAAGATGTCTAAGAGAGAAGTTCCCAAGCTCAACAAAGACAACTTTGTTGCATGGAAAAGTCTTATGAAATTGCACCTTGGATCAATAGGTGACAATGCACAAACCTCAATTGGAATAGAAGATGTAACTCCAATAGGACCTCTTACTATAGATGATTTGAACAAAAAAAAAGAGCATAACCAAGCAATGTTGGAGATTGCCTCTGCACTTATATATGCTGAATATGATGACATAAAAAACTGTGACACTACATTTAAGATGTGGGAAACCTTATTAGAAATCTATGGAGGAGATTAGAATGTCCAGAGAGCAAAGAGAGAAAGTCTAAGAGGAAAGTTTGATGACATGAAGATGGAGGAAGGTGAAAATGTTGCTCAGTATGCTGCAAGAATGAAAGAAGTGGTGAGTGCAATAAGAAGTCTAGGTGGACAATTGGAAGAAGAAATAGCTATCAGAAAATACTTAAGAAATCTACTCCCTATCTATGCTATAAGAGTTTCAGCCATTCAAAAGCTGAGGTGTGTACAAGGGAACACACTAACCTTTGAAGGAATAATGGGAAGACTTACTACATTTGAGCTATCAAATTTTGACAACTATAAACATGAGAATCTTGAATTTACTTTCAAGGCCAAGATGACAATAAGAGATACTAAAGAACACACATAAAGCAAGAGAAGAAGAAAAGGAAAACATGCATCTAGTGATAGCAGAACAGATGAGAAAGATGTGGAATATTTAGAAGCACTAATGGCTAGGAGATTCCATAGAGCTAAAGGTAAATTCAAAGGTAAGCTTCCTATCATATATTTCAATTGCAATGAAGTAGGTCATATAGCTACAAAATGTCAATAGAAGATGAACTATAAGGAAGGAAACAAGTACAGGAACAAAAAAGAAGATGACAGAAAAGATTACAAAGAGAAAGGAAAGAGATGCTACATTGTTGAAGAAGACTCTGATGAGAATGATGATGAAGTAGTCTATGTAGCCATGAAAGATGAATCAAAAAAAGATGAAGATGAAACAACAACATTGGTTACCTTTGTGAACAAGAATGACAAGTGGATCATAGATAGTGGATGCTCACATCACATGATAGGAGACAAAAGTAAGTTCATTACCTTTACTCAGTATGATGGAAATAGTTTTAGTTTTGGTAATGATGCTCCATGTCAAATCAAAAGAAAAGACTCTATCAAACTTATAGAGAAAATTTCATGTGATAATGCATACTATGTTGAAGGAATGAACTACAACTTGTTGAGTGTATCACAGTTAGGCAATGTAGGTTGCAAAGCTGAATTTGGAAACAAAACTACCAAGATCTATGACACTAATGGAAAGCTAATAGGAAAAGGTGAAAAAACTAGGAGTAATCTATTTTACCTAGATATGGAAGATGCAGCATGCCTTGTTGTTAGACTTGATGATGTGTGGTTGTGGCATAAAAGGTTGTGTCATGTTAATTTTGATAATCTAATTAGTATTAGTAAGAAAAAGAAAGTCAAAGGGTTGCCCAAATTGAAGAAACTTGAAAACACAATGTGCAAACAATATCAACTAGGAAAGATGACTAAGTCTAGTTTCAAAATAAAAACATACACTTCCAATGAAGTACTAGTGTTAGTCTATACAGACTTATGTGGCCCAGTAGAAGTGCAAAGCTACCTAGGAGAAAAATACATAATGTTATTTGTAGATAACTACTCTAGGATGATGACTACTATGTTCTTAAAGAAAAAATCTGATGCATTCCAAATGTTTAAGTGGTATTTGGCTAGACTTGAGAAGGAAATAGGAAAGAACCTAAAATTCCTAAGGTCAGACAAAGGAGGTGAGTTCACATCAGGAGAGTTTGAAATATTCTACAATGACAAAGGTATTAAAAGGAAAACATCAACACCAAGAACTCCACCATAGAATGGTATTGCTGAAAGGAGGAATAAGTCAATGATTGACTATGCTAGAACCTTGATGATGGAGAAAAATGTTGCACTGAAGTACTAGAGAGAAGCTGTAAGTACTACAGTCTACACACTAAATAGAGTTCAAGCCAAGAAAGGTACAAATGCAACACCTTTTGAATTATGGTATGATCATTCACCTAATGTTAAACATTTCAAAGTATTTAGTCATAAATGCTATATTCTAAAAGACACAAGAAATGGAAAGTTTGATGAAAAAAGTGATGAAGGTATATTTCTTGGATACTCCACTAGAAGTAAGGCATATAAGTGTTTGAATGTTAACACTAACAAAATTGTGGAGAGTGCAAATGTAAATTTTGATGAGCATGCAAAAGTTTAGGTTGATGAGTCAAAGAAAATAGAGGATTATATATCCTTTGTATACTTCTATGAAGGAATGGTAGTTGAAGACAATGGTGTAAATCAAGTTGGGAATCAGCAACAAATTTTAGTGTCTGCCAAGTCTCAGCCTATGAATGCTAAGCTACATTTATAAGTCGAGCTGCAGAATGTAGAAAATGCACATTCTAAATTTGAAAATAGCATGCATAAAAGGAATGATGAAATGCTAGATGAAGAATAAAAAAATGATTCTCAAGCTGAAGGATAAAACATGGAAAGAAGGACTAAACCTAGATTAGCCAAGTATCTGAGAAAATATCACCCTGCAAATGAAATCATTGGTGACAAGAATGCCATACCAATGACAAGGAATACGCTCATGAAAGAATCATGTCTACTAATCAAATTTGAACCCAAAATAGTGAAAGATGCACTAAAAGATGCTGACTAGTATAAAGCCATGGAAGAAGAGATAGGTTAGATTTAGAAGAATAAAACATGATCTCTAGTTCCTAGACCAGCTGATAAGAATGTGATTGGTACAAAATAAGTGTTTAGAGACAAACTTGATGAGAATGGTGAGATAACAAGAAACAAAGCCATATTAGTTTGCAAAGGCTATGTACAAGAAAAAGGATTGGATTATGGAGAGAGATTTTCCCCTGTTGCAAGAATGGAAGGAGTAAGAACATTACTCGCATATGCTACATATAAAGGTTTCAAAGTCTACCGGATGGATGTGAAGTCTACTTTTCTAAATGCTATACTATAAGAGGAAGTCTACATAGAAAAACCATAGGGATTTGTTGATGAGAAGAACAAGGACATGGTTTGCAAGCTACACAAAGCACTTTATGGATTGGACCAAGCACCTAGAGCATGGTATAAAAGGTTGCACAAGTATCTTCTGAAGATAGGATTTGAAAGAATAGATGAGAACAACAACTTGTACATCAAAGTTGAAGAGGGTAAAGACATTTTGATATCAGAAATCTTTGTTGATGATATAATATTTGGAGGAAAAGATGTTTTATGCAAAGATTTTGCTGAACAAATGAAGCATGAATTTGAGATGTCAATGTTTGGAGAAATCAAATTCTTTGTTGGATTACAAGTACACTAGTTGAAGCATGGCATATTTGTGACCTAATCCAAATACATCAAGGAAGTACTCAAAAAATTTGGGCTAGAAGACTCAAAACTAGTCATCACAACAAGCCATAAACTAACCAACAATGATGAGTCTGCTAAAGTAAATTAGACATTGTATAGGTCTATGACTAGAAAGTTGCAATATGTTGTACATAGTAGACTAGAGATTGCATTAGCTATTGGAATAGTAGAATGATTTTTTGAAAATCCAAGAGAAAATCACTTAATAGCAATAAAGAGAATATTGAGATACCTAAAAGGAACTAATGACTTTGGTCTATACTACAAGAGGAATGAGAATTTTGAACTGAAAGCTTACACTGATGTAGATTGGGGAGGTAAAATTGATGATAGAAAAAGCACCAGTGGAGGAGCACTTTTCTTCAAAAAGAGGTTGATTGCATGGACCAAAAAAAAGAAAAACTACACCTCACAGTCCACTACTAAAGTTGAGTATGTGGCAGCTACTATAAACAACACCAATATTTTATGGACCAAACATTTTCTACAAGGTATGAAAGAAGTACATGAGCCTGTGATACTTTATTGTGATAATAAAAGTGTTATCAATATATCAAAGAATCTAGTAATGCATGCTAAAACTAAGCATATTGCAATTAAGTATCACTATGTAATAGAGCTGGTGGAAGATAAACAAGTGAAGATGGAATATGTTAGCTCAAAGGAACATATTGCTGATATCTTTACAAAAGCACTACCTAAAGATGCTTTTGAATATCATAGAAGTAAGTTAGGGGTGATACCCCTAGCTAAGGCTACTTAAATTAGAAAAGAAGTATGCCCTGCATAAAATAAGCTGAATGTTGAAGATTTTATACATTGATGCAGAGGATGTTTACTTTGGGATCCATGCCCGAAGTAGTAGAAGTGCTAAAATTTTGAATGAGTCACAAGTAAGGTGATAGAGGGAGACATTGAATAAACCTATAAAAGCTACACTTGCATATTAGAGATGCTAATATGTTTTTGGCATTGTTATCAAAGACAGGGAAGTAGACAACTGATCAACAATTGTTGAAGATGTTTAAAACTAATCGAAAAAGATAGAGGGAGAAGTTGACAAGAATAATTAGAGGTTGATTAGAATAGTTGAAGATAAGAAATACTAAGGGAGAAAGACAAAGTACATGGATACAGTAGCAAAGAGAGAGAAGCTGAAATAAAGCAATTAGAATAGTAGAAGGAGATGTGATGTTACAATTTACTTTTTCCCATTTTACTTACTGTTCCAACCTAGTAAGCTTGTGGTTGAATAGTTTTAGTTTGATGGTTGATCAATTTGGTTTTCCATCGATAACAAAGAGGGAGATTGTTTGAGATCTGACTGAAAAAGCTCATTGTTGTTGAAGATCAAAGAGGGAGATTTTTGTAAAAGAATGTTTTCAATCATTGTTTTTTCATTGATGTCAAACCTATTATTTGTCAGAATGATATTTTCTTATAAGATCCAAGTACTATCACTTAGTTGATTGATGAAGAGGATTTGATCAACAAGATGTAACAAGAGCACCTAAGGGAAAGGTTGAGTTATGATGTTGTAATGAAGTGCAAGGATTAGTTAAAACAATGGTTAAGTGATGTATTGATGACATACTCAAAGATACAGAGGTTTCTCACACTTAGAATTATTGGAGGAAGAAGTTGTAATAGGATTGACTGCAAAGCTTGAACTAAAATCATAAGTGGGTGCCAAGAAAGTTAGTTGAAGTCAAGCAAATTTTCAGTAGAAGCTAAGTAACATACATTTCTAGTGTGTGTCGAGTGATCTTCATGTGTTGAGTTAAAGCTTGGATGAATGAATGGCTAAATGAGTTCACTATACTTAGTGAAAAGTTTGAATAGGACATCTAGACCTTGAATAACTAATTCACCCCCCTCCCTGCACAACACCCAAACCCCCCCCCGCCCAATTATTCTAAAGCAATTCTAACAATAGAGACCACTATACAACAAGTACTCATGTAAGATACTTGAAAGTGATAAACTTTATATATTCATGGATAACCTCTTATGTAAGTTTGGATACAAAAAATAGCTTCAAGGACCACATATCTTTGGATATATGGTCACACATGGTATCTACATATAGGAATTTATGGTTAAGAAAGGTGAGTTAACCCTCCAAAATGACCATAAACATGGGTCCAACTCTAGCGAAGATTACTCCAAACATGTTAACAAAAAATAAGATGTGGTACATGATCGAGTGGTGGACAATATTACTCCCAAATCTCCTAAGGAAACATTCAATATCATAGACATTTAACACATAGAAAATGCCAATAAGAATTCTACTATAGACACTAGAACATCTAGAAGAAATGCTAAGAACAAATCTTGGTTTTTTAGACCCAAACATGAATACAAACCAATGGTTTAACCTCTTGAAGTGTTTTACAAGACTCTTGTTAAGAATTAGAATTGCACTCCTCTAGAAAATTCTTTTTCCATAATATCTACAAAAAGACCTAAATGGTGGAATAAAAATTAATACTATGAATACAATAAAATAAAGGTCACAAAACCAACAACTACATTAATCCAAGACATAAGATCTAGGACTGCATTTATGGTTGTGACATAGTTATTGTAGGACATAACAAAAAATAATATCATAAAGCTTTCAAATATCTATTTCTTCCATATGGAAAGGGAGAAATTTCTAAACTAAAAACAAGAACAAGGTCAACTGCACATATACCAATGATGACAATCTAATCAATATGTTTGAACCACTAGACTCTAAATAATGTAATGTAATAACCATCAAATGGAAAAGTGACAATGCAAAACCAAAGATTCTATTTGTCCTAAGATGTATCACATCTCTTGAATATGATCAAGGACAATCATAGTTATGTCCTAACATTTTCACACAATTGCATGCTAAGATAATACTCCAAGGTCCTATGCCTTCAAGTCTTGGAACAAAATAAATCAAGCATAATACTATTTATGGTTTAACTAGAAACAACACAAGATTTTAAAAATATTCTACTACTACAAATTATAGCATACTCAAACAACTAAAACTTACTAATTCTTAGATAACCATTTTTCAATTGCATAAAATCTCCCCCACTTATACATAGATTCTTGATAAAGTTGTCACTAAGGCTAGCATACCTAAGTATCTTGATAGCAATCAATTTCAATCCATGGTAAGTCACTTCACCTCACTACTTCTCCTTCTCTAAAGAGGACAATAATTCTATGAGTCATCCTCACAACCAACTGTTGTATATCAAAGTCATTATCCATCAAAAATGCATCTATTATGTTCTTATAGACAATGATGTTTGTCTTAAAATATGCTCTTCAAGTTTTCTTAATCAATTGGGTTATGATGAGGAGTGTATTGATACTTACAAAAATATTACCATCAAGGCATATGATAAGGTGGAACAAAAATCCAAAGGTCTTGTTGTGTTGTCTATTTGAGTAGGACCTATAGAATGAGATGTCATTTGTGAGGTCCTTACTATTCTTCTTGCATCTAATATATTTTTATGAAGGCCTTAGATTTATGAGATGCAAGTAGTACCTTCAATGTATCATCAATGTGTAAAATTCACATTCCAAGGGCCAAAAATAACCATACCTACCAACACCAACTACACTTGTAACATGCTCAAGTCTATTGTTAGTTTTGTCCTAACCAATAGAGAGTCTCTTGAAAATCATGTTAAAAAGTTTAAATAAATGGAAAAGACTTTCAAATTGAATGAAGCTAGGATGGGGGAATATAAAATTGAACCAGTGTTATCTCTAACATCTCTTATTCCAAGGGCCAAAAATAACCATGCTTGCCAACACCAGCTACACTTGTAACATGCTCAATTCTATTGTTAGTTTTTTCTTGACCAATAGAGAGTCTACTGAAAATCATGTTAAAAAGTTTACATAAATGGAAAAGACTCTCAAACTGAAAGAAACTAGAATTGGGGAATATAAAATTGAACTAGTGTTATCTCTGACATCTCTTAGTACATCTCCCTATCACTATGGAAAACCATTTGAAATGAAGAGACTATTTGCATCACTTAACACTACCTTTGATGATACTTTTATACAAAATACTATACCTTTAGAAGATGAAGTTGAGAACAATGCCATTGCTTCTTGGTTTTACAAAGAAGAGGTCTCGGTTGATCTCATAGTTCAATCTCATGAAATAACTCCTAATAACATCAACAAGGTCTCAAATTGATGACATTACTTGGCTATAAAGTTTATGGTCCTATAGGAGACAATGATAAAGGATTGATAGATTCAATTAAAACTACATCTAATCAACCTAATGACATTGTATCTCTAGGCTTCAAGAAAGTTCCCTTTCATTTGGGAATCAACTAATTTGTATTGGTGTTTGATAGTCCATCTAAACATAAATATCAAGATGAATCTAACAATTAGAATGAAAATTCTGAAAATGAGGACACATTTCCTTGTCCTATTCCATTGGATCTTGCTACACTCTTTGTAGAGCTCGATGACTTTGCACCATGTGTTAGTGCTACTGAAACTGATAGTAATTTTACGATGAATACTACTGATACTCTATTAAAAAAATTGGAATAGGGCAAGTCTATTCATTCTCTTACTATTGAAATAATTTATTAGAAAGAATATTATCTTGAAAGAAGAGAATGGGTACCCATGACTATTGCAATCCATTTATTATTGATTCTCAAGATTATGGATTTTATTCAATCTTAGATGAAACTTCTGATAAAGATGTTGATAGAGTTCACACGTATAAAAACTATTTCAAAGTAGGAGAGAAATCTAGGGTTTAGTCTGATGACTATAGCCCAACAAATGTTGATGTGTCTTAAGTTGATTTCATTAGAACTTAGAAGAATTTGAACATACCTCTAGAAAAAATCATGTCCGGTCTTGACTTACTTGTCTGTGCATTTGATGGCTATAACATAAACACACTTGAACCTTCTTGTTCTCTTTCACTCACTTATCCCAAGCTAATAGACTAGAACTCAAACACTACATCTAGTGAAGTGCCTATGTTAAATATTTATTATGATCTCACTTGCTACCTACATGCTCTCAAATTGGTAATGTCTTTCACCAATGAACAGAATGTCTATTGAAGTTGATGAAAGATCAACCCCATAGCTCCTAAGAATTACCTATTTCAAATACCTATCATAGAAAGATAGAAGAAAAAAACTATGGAGGCTAAAATTCCCATATCCATAGATGAGACATTCTTGGTGAGAAAAAAAATAGATTGTTATAATCAATAAACAACAGTGG
The DNA here is from genome assembly GCA_028749045.1 of Cupressus sempervirens. Taxonomy (NCBI): domain Eukaryota; kingdom Viridiplantae; phylum Streptophyta; class Pinopsida; order Cupressales; family Cupressaceae; genus Cupressus; species Cupressus sempervirens. The sequence continues at coordinate 365,846,840 of CM053789.1, forward strand.
AAATTTTTTTTTAAAATAAAATCACTACTCAAGCAAAATGAGATGCTAGTTGGTGACATGGACAGTGAGGCCCAAGGTGCTTGAGTAGCATCTTAGAGAGGTACCAAGCACACAAAATAATGGGAAACCTCTTGAAAGATAGTTCATGCACTCTGAACAAATTGTAGATGATGTAAGATCAAAAATGCACACTGAATCCAATAAAAGAGTAGGAGATCAACAAAAAAGTGTACCAAAAACTTCAATAACACTCAGCCAATAAAATGCACATTGGTTTACTAAAAAAGATCAAGCCAAATATAGCCAAACAATGCAATTGAATAAAGCTCCAAAGTTGTCAATTATAAAATAAAGACACCCTACAAACTAGACATCCACATGTAGTTGTTTTGGGGCCATAAACTAAGGGAAAATCACATTATCTCTATGAATATCATAAAATAAATGCTAAAGATGTAAAAAAAATTGTTCTTCTTTGAAAAATGTGACCATAAAATACTACATCTCCCCATGCGTAGATCCCAATCAAAAATTACAAGGACATGTTGTGCAATATCTCTAAGGAAGAATAGGTGATCAAATGTCAACATGTTGAAATCACATGCATTCTCCAATAAAGGACTCTTACTACCAATTTCCCAAACCTCCTATAAACATCATCCCTGTGAACTAGTTCTCTAGAGATTTCATCCTCACTAACAACACAATGGATGCATGGGGTGACATCTTCAATGTCAAGCACTAGAACAACATAAATTTATCCTCTGTCACCGGTGGGAGTTCATTTACCCTGAATTCACTGCTCACTACAATTACATTTTCTTTTGCAATTAGTTGCAATCTAGTGCACTTATGGTTATGTAGATGTAGAATGAATTGGGATTAGGTGGAAATTTAGAGAGCAAGAGACATGTCTAGTGATGGACAATGACACGAGTACCGGTGCCATCACTGTGAGAGTACAATGAGAACCAAGGATAACATAGCTGATCTCATTTTCCATGACTTTGATGGAGGCTTCATCAAGCAAGTCCCTACCCCAACTCGCAATTTCATGGGCCCATAAAAGGGATTGTTTATTTTTAAAATACACACTTCCTTCGAAAACAAAGACTCTTGCACCCATAAAATAGGTCGATGAACCCAAAAATGCCTCAAGAAAACTCTGTATGCAGGGCTTCAAACTAGAGACCTGGGTAGGTACAATACCTATTAATAGAGATGTGTCCACCAAATGGGATGCATGAAAATAAATATATGTGCTTGCCACAATAACAAGGATATGAGATTTTAAATAATCAAAATTTTGATTGAATAAAAAACACAAAAAATTGCAAAGAAATTTTTGGATAAAAAAGTATTTTCACACAAAAAATTATTTCAACTTGAACTATGTGCCGAGGTCAATATGCCCTGGGTGCAAAAAGAATTTGCCTCAGATTTCAACAACATCCAAACTAGACATATTTTATATGGAAATGGTAGTTATCGAGCACTTTGAGCTCAACGGTGATGTTTGTATTTGCTCAAAGTGCCTTAAAAATCAATCAATCCCATATCAAATAAAAAATCACTAAAAGCTCATATCTAAAAATCAATGCCAAATCTCTCAAGAATGGAATAGGGACATGAATATTTGGAGCTCAAATACCATGTTCAATTTTATGAAAGATCAACCCTACAGATCCCAAGAATCACCTACATTCAAACACTTATTACACAAAGAGAGAGGCAAAATCTATGGATGCTAAAATTGCCAGAGATGAGACATTCTTGATAAGAAAAATGTTAAATTGTTGTAGTCAAAAATGAAATTGATTAATAATTACAAAAAGAGATCATCCTTAAAAAGGATATTGAAACCCTAAAATATCTAAACTAGGTTACATAATAATAATTAATAAAAGAATTAATTATTATATGCCTAAAGTTTAGCTTAAGAACAATAGAGTTAAAAAGGAAAATATATGATTACTCTAACAATGTCAACATGAATAAATTTGAAATCAAATATCTGAGTTATACAATCAAAATAAAAAATTAATAGGCACTTTGATGGTGAAAACCATGAACTAGCAATATCAAATCCTAAAATAGTAAAAAAAAAAATACGTATATGAAGGTGAAAACCTCTTTGAGTGCCTAAGGATGCAATATTTGATTAAATTCTAGGTCATTTTTAGGAATGATCATCAATTCTACTTCAACCAACACAACTAATAAATATGGGTACTAAAGAACATCTACATATCATACATCTGGCACAGTAATTATCTATCGAGGAAAAAGAAGAGTTCAATGCTTTCTTCTGAGTGAATTAGATCAGCTTTGCATGGATATACTCATATATGAAAGGTTTAGATAATGTTCCCATTATGCATCATTTTTCCATTGTGCAAGGGGTAACACTTGTTAAACAAAAACTATGAAAGATGCACCCTCATGTGACACTTCTCATCAAAGATGAATTGAAAAAAATGATTGAAGATTGGATTCATTTGAGCCATTGACTATGCCAAATAAATATCAAATATAGTTCCAATCTCAAAACATGGTAAATATATTAGATTCTTTACTAATTTCTAGGATTTCAAAAAATCATGTCCTCATACATCTTGCATAGTAATTATCTATCAAGGAAAAAGAAGAGTTGAATGCTTTCTTCTTGGAGAAGAAGATCAAATTTGCATGGACATACTCAGATATGAAAGGTTTAGATCATTATCTAATTATGCATTATTTGTCCATTATGCTAGGGGTAACACCTATTAAATAGAAACTCTGAAAGATGCACCCTAATGTGACACTTCTCATCAAAGTTTAAATGCAAAAGCTATTGAAGGTTGAATTCATTTGAGTGATTGACCATGCCAAATGGATATTAAATATAGTTCTAGTCTCAAAAAATGATAAATATATTAGAGTCTACACTAATTTCTAGGATCTTAAGAAAGCATGTCCTACAGATGATTTTCTTCTACCTAGCATTGCTATGATAGTGGACATGATGGTTGGGTATGAAATGTACTCACTAATGGGTAGTTTCTTTGGATATAACTAGATCAAGATTATGGTACAAGACCAAGAAAAGACTACCTTCACCTATGCAAAAGGACATTCTACTAGAATGTAAAGCCATTTTTTTTTAAAGAATGCTAGCACAGCATACCAACGTATTGTCACAAAAATAGTTCATGATATGATGCAAAAAATAATGAAAGATTATGTTGATGATACTTTGGATAAGAGAATGTATATAACCACTCATCTAGAAGACTTGGAACCTATCTTATATTGAATTGATAAATTTAGTCTTAGACTAAATCCCAAGAAGGTTGCTTTCGACATGAAATCAACAAAATTATTGGGCTACATTATTTTTGCGAAAGGCATAGAGGTGGATCCTAAAAAGGTCCAAGTTATAATGGAGATGCCTCAACCTCAGAAAATAAATCAAATGAGAGGGCTACAAGGAATACTTTAGTCTATTTACCTATCCATATAAAAATTAGGAGATAAATCACGACCCTTCACTAAGATGTTGTCCAAGGGTGTGATATACAACTAGAATGAGGAATGCGATCAAAGCCTAACAAAAATTAAGAAATATCATACTAACCCACTGTTAGCCATTTTTAGCCCTTCCCTATTTTTTTCCAATATCTCTAGTATCATGAAAACTTAGGGTGATAGCCATGTCTACATTCTTTGAATTACTCACTTATTTCCATGCAAGCATGTTAGGGATACATAAAAAACCTTATTCTTTACTTTATATCCCTAAGTCTTTAAAATCCTTGGCATTGAATGAAATATTTCAATTTATGATGATGTGATTACCCTTCATCACATTGTCACTCAAGTTTATCACTAAACCATCAGATGGGCTATGAGGGTGTGACACAGTCAAAATAACTATCAACGTGGCTTCATAGATGTTACTAATAGCATTTAGTTTTATGTTGCAAAGGAGTGTGAGCACTCAAGTTGATGGTCTTTGCATCTTCTCTTGTAGGTAAGGTTAAACTAGAGTTATGGTAGTGATGATACGATCCCCTTTGTCATAAATCTCTAGGGTTAAAAGATGGGTTAATGGTTGGGGTTGTGGGAGAGTGATCAATAGTTAAGATGTCTTTGTATCTTCACAGGTCAACATGGTCAATGAAGGAATATATTTGTGAGGTTCTGATGACATGAAATGATTAGTTTATCAATTATCACAATTTTGCAAGGTTAGAAGGCAGTTAATGTGACTAGTTACAAAGGAGTTGTCTGTCAAATAAAGAAGACATATTCAATGGATATCACTCCATTGAAATGTAGTTAGCTAAGCTCTAGGTTTCAAGTTGCCAAGTTGTTAACATCAAATAGCCACATAAAAATATATTATTTCTCATCATTGTGCATCATATAAGTTAACTTGAGGATAAGATGTCAAGATTGAGATGGCATGGAATTGATAACCTTAATGGATTATTGCAATGTTGCAAGTAGAGGAGCATTGAAGACCTTTCAAGTTATGAAGATTGTAATGCTATCATAGTAGTTAAGGAATAAGGGACTTTTTCACATCACATGGAGTTAACACTAAACCCTAGTTTAGGTTGCAAAGTGGCAAAATCCTTCTTCACACTCTTGCAAGGTTAAACTAGAGATTTAAAACTTAGGTCATAAAGCTATGAGAGAGGAAATATATTATAGTTAAATTAATAGTGCAAAATTGCATGTATTCACCTATGGTTATGGCTTCTAGTTGTGATGCTATGAAGTAAGAAAGTAGTCATCCAAGGTAGGCTTCACAATTTTGGATAGTTAAATAATCGTTAGATACTAACCATTGTGAGGATGCAGAGTGGTCAGTTTAATGGTCATCATAGGGTTGTAGTGGTTAGTACACCAAGGATATTTCAAGCTATGAAGTAGGGATAAGGAATAAGAATGAATAAGTCACAGTTTCACATAGCCAAATAGTTAATGAGGAAAATGAGTTACAAAGACCCAAACATGTGCAGTTAGTAGCTCCATTTAGAATTTGAAGTTGTGTGAAATGGCAGAGTGTTTAAAAGATATAGGAAAATGTGGCAAGTTTGACAATTGATTCTAGTTGACTTCATGACATTGCTGACTTGGCATATTGAGAACACAAAATCAAGCAACTCTTTAATGGTGATTAGATCCTTTTGATCATTTGCAACCACTCTTTTGAGTGATCTCCACACCTAATAAATGCATTTTCCCTCCAACTACCACCATGGTGATCTATCTACCTAGCCATATAGTTATGCCCACTATTTTTGTCTCTTCAAAGCTAGATTTACATGTAAAGATTAGATCTTTTGCATATGGATGTGTACTTTGATAAAATCTTGTGAGGATCACCAATAATTATTCTCTGCAAGTTGATGGAACTAGTTGAGTAGCTTTCAATAGAAGTATTCTCTGTTATTCTTGATCTATAAAAGCAAGTTTTGTAACACTTTTAGGGGTTGGTTTTTCTCTAATTCTATAGTAGTGGTATTTCATGCTCTACCAATATAATTTACATTTTCCTTTGAATGAGTGTATTTCTCTACTATACGTCTTTCTTTATTAATATATTGTGCAATCTCTTCTTTCCTTATGTTGATGTATTGCCTCCATTTTTCAGCTATATGATTGTATCTACTTGGCCTTTGAATGATATAGAATGAAGTTCCTTCCTTATAGCATCTTAGTAATCTTTGATCATCATGTGGTTGTTGACTTAAGTAATGATTGAGTGTGTATTTTGAGATTATATTGATGAACTATACATTTCTAGGTAGAGATAAGACTAGACATACTATTTGGTCTATCACCCCTCTAGGCTAGATTAAGTAGTTTAATTTTCATGTATTTCCTTCTCCTTTTTCCTTAAAAGTAGTAGTTAAGTACATCTTGGTAGTAAGGAAGGAAGTTTCCTCTGGTGACTCAATCTCATTGCTCAAGTCCCATAACTTGGAGATTGTTTCCATGTCTCACAAGGTTTCCTTTAGGTCAAAATTTAGGCAAGGGTGAAAACTTTTGTGACAATAGTTTTTGACATGCCTAATGGGACTACATTCAAGATTACTAAGAATTCTACTAGTTTTCTGGTGTCAAGAAAGGACTTTGACTTATGTTGAGGAAACAATTCTACTCTTATCATTGCAAGCCTTCAAGAGACTCTCATTCAAGTACTTCACAACTCCAATCTCTACATATTGGTTTCCATTATAGAATTGTTTTCATTCATGCACAAGGCTCAAACAAGGGCATCTACTTGAAGTAATTTTTGGCATACTGAAGTTTCATTTCCAAATTCTAGAAGAAAATGAAATGGACTCTCTCTGTCACTAGTTAGGAGTTTAGAAGTAGTACATAGACCTTCTAGATCTCTTTCTACTCCTCCTATTGATAGATCACAACCTGGGTATCATCTTTTCATCTAAATAGACCATTATTCAACATAGTCATCCATAGGATTTAAGTGTTTTCTACCTTTAATAGTGACAACCCTCTCGCCTTAGCCCATAGACATGATATCCCAGTATCTTATTATTGGAAGATTTGGAAAATTGTTAGAATATTGGTTGCAAGCATGAATGCTAATGATATTCTTATGGGGGAGTACTGTAGATATGCTACTATGATGATATGTTACATTAATGACTGAGTTTTTCATTGATGTCAACCAAGCAATTTTCTATAGTATCTGACAGAAGAAAAGTGGAAAGATCAAGTTGGTACAAACAACTAGTTGAGTATTATAACTACCCAAGGTTATGGGAGATACTTATGAGTATTTTATAAATGGAGTTAACATTAGAAGAAGAAAGGATAAGTCTAGAAGAAGTTATGTAAGTTTTGATGATGTTTATTCTAAGATAGAGTTTACAAAGGTATGTTCTAGAAAACTTGTTATATCTCTTAACATATTTGTTAATATAAGAATTGAGGTTGAGAACATGCAGAAGATAGGTTGGTGATGACATGGCTAAGATCACTCATCATAATATTGTGTGTATAGAAAGTTATCCAAGTTGCAATGTGGAAGATTAATGTTATCACTAAGTGTAATGTCTTCTTATTGTGGTCCTATAATAATTAATTGAGAAGGTCTAACAGTTGACTCAAGGAATTATTTTGAGGACTTACTATAAAGGAAGGACATTTTTCCTTATCATGGTATGGAATGAATTTTTTTTGATGATTGACTATAAGTGGTAGAGAGTGTGTAATAAGAAGTTAAGCAGAGTAGTGTGGAAGTGAAGGAAACTTTATTGCTATGTTTTGGTATTTGGATCCGAGGTTTGTGACCTAGTCTACAAGGTCTAATAGTGATTGGTCTAGTTGAAAGAATAGAGGAAAGGAGAAGATAATGGTAAATTACTCGTTTGAGCAGTGAGCTCTTCTTGTAGTTGAAATTCCATGTTTGGGAAATGGGCTCATCTTGCATACATTATACTACAATGCCTAATAGGGATTCAAAGCCTCCTAATAGGGACTCTTTATACTAATTTTTTTAATAAACTCCTAATAGGGTCCATCTTGTAATAAGGAATATTTATATTAGTGCATCATCTTGTGGGTATCACTCCCACCAGGGTTTTCCCTCTAATCAATGGTTTTCCTGGTCAACATATCTGGTATATTTGTCTATAAGAATTTTATTATGGTTGTTGTTTACTTTGGTTAAATGGTTAAGTTTATGTAAAGAAGATAAATGTTTTAATTGTTGGATAATTGATTCACCCCCTCCCCCCCAAACATTTATCTTGGTGGATTATTGTTTCTAACAATTGGTATCTAAAGTTTAACAAATTTGGGATATACATGGTGAATATGTTTAGGAAATATAGTCTAAAGTTTGATGAAAAAAATTATGAAAAATCAAAGGAAAAGATGAAGACACATTTGTTGTTTATGGGTCCAAGATATTGGATCTTGACAAAATTAGAGAAAACAATCATTGCTGAAGAGGTCTTGGAAACTTGTACCAAGGCAGAAAGAGATATGTTCATGTGCGACATGAGAGCTAGAGAAGCATTGTTGACTATACTTCCTAAAATTGAGCACAATTAGGTCAAATCACTTGCTACTTCACATTTTATTTGGAAATCTTTGGGAAATGGTTTTGAAGGTGATGCACATTCCAAGAAGTTGAGGCTACAAAGTTGGATTTGTGTGTTTCAAGATGCTAAAATGATGGAAGATGAATCTATAACATATATAGGTAGGACATCAAAAATTACTATAGGTATTAAAGCTCAAGGAGGAACCAAAGAAGATGATGATTTTATATGGAAGATATTGAAGACTCTAATGCCACCATTTAAGTTAGCAGTTCAGATGATACAATTGTTGATATATTGCACTAAATATTTCACACAAGAGACATTGCTTGGAAGACTTGAAGTAGTTGAAAATGAATTTAGGCAATTCAAATATTTAACTACAATAGAGATAGCTTTTAGTACCCTAAAAATTTGACCTAACTTATCAAGGAGTACAAGTGCTAGAGGAGATTTTGCTAGTAGCAACATATTTGAAGAAGATAGAAAGATTGAAGGAGTAGCCCTTTTGGTAAGAAAAGAAAAAAAACGTAAGATAATTTTCAAATATTGGACTTGTGATGAATATGGTCACTATGCATCTAAGTGTCCTAAAAGAGAGAAAATGTATAAGGGAAATTATAAACCTAGAAAAGATAGAGAGTGTTTGTATGCAAATGAAGATAATGATTTTGATGAACAAGCATTAAGTGCTAGTGACGCTAAAATTGGATTTGTGGCAATTGAAGAAGAAAGTCCAGAGAAGGTAGCTTTGGTGTCAGAAGTTGAGAAGAAATCTAATTGGATAATTGAAAATGGTTGTTCACATCATATGACTAGTGACATGGACAAGTTTGTTGACTTTAAAAGTCGTGATGGAGGAATTGTCAGAGATGGAAACAATGCAACGTGTGGAGTTAAACGTATTGGATTTATAACTCTTGATGGTAAAACTAACATTGAGGATGTATACTTTGTTGATGGTTTAAAGCAAAATCTTTTGAGTGTTGGACAACTAGAAGATAAAAGTTATCAATTATTGTTCATAGAATATACATGCATAATTAAAGACAAAGATGGAAAGGTAATTAACATAGGAACCAAATCTAGATGTAATGTATTTCAATTGAATCCTATTGAAATGACATGTTTGGTTGAAAAGGTAGACAATAGTGTGTTATGGCATAAGAGATTTTGTCATATAAAATTCCATAGTATTGTTAGGACTAGTAAAGCATTTGCGGTTAGAGATTTTTTGGAGAATCTAAAGCCTACTAACAAAATTTGCAAGGAGTGTGTTTTGGAAAAGCATAATAGAACTTCTTTGCCCAACAGTAAGTTTACCGCTACAAAAATGTTGGAGATTGTACAGACAAATCTCAGTAGTCCTACAAAGATTAAAGGATTCTATGGTGAAAGGTATTTTACGATACTAGTTAATGATTTTTATAGAATGATGGTTGCATTTCTTAAAGAGAAATTTGAGGCATTTGATAAGTTTAATATATTCAAAAATATGGCTGAAAATGTATCTAGTATGAAGATTAAATGTTTAAGATTAGATAGAGGAGGAGAATTTAATTTGAATGAGTTTAACATGTTTTGTGAAGAAAATGGAATTAAAATAATAGCCATTAGCTCTGAGAACCCTTGAACAAAATGTCATTGCAGAGAGAAGGAACAAATCAGTTATAGAAGCTAAAAGAGTTATTTTAGTAGAGAATGATGTATCCAAGACATTTTGGAGAGAAGTTTTGAATACAATAGTCTACACTATGAACAAAGTGAAAGTTAGCAAAGACACAAACAAAACCCCTTATGAATTATGGTTTTGTCACTCACCTACATTTAAGTATTTCAGAGTATTTGGGAGTAAGTTTTATATCAAAAGAGATGATGGTATTGGTAAGTTTGATGCAAGAAGTGATGAAGGTATGTTTCATGGTTATTCATTGAAAAGAAAGGCTTATAGATGTTATAACTAGAGAACTAAGACTATTATGGAAAGTGCAAATGTGAGAATTGATGAGAAATTCAAAATACAAGAGAAAATATTTGACTACAATTCAAATGATGATGTTGTTACTAAGCAAAGGAATGATGATGTATTTCTTAAGACTAGCAATGATTTGTAGAATGAAGTAAAGCCAAGGTAGGAACAAAGCTCAAAACCTTCGGTAGAGTCAAGAGTTGAGATAGCAACTCCTACTTTAGGAAAGAATATGATAAAGAATAACCCATTCGAATAGATCATTAGAAGAAAAGAAAAAGTAGCAATGACAAGAAGTAGGGTCAATGAAGAAATATGCTTGATATATCAAGTTGAGCCTAAGAATGTAGATGAAGCATGAAAAGATGATTACTAGAAACAAGCTATGAAAGACGAATTGGATCAAATAGGAGAGAGTAAAACATGGTAATTGGTTCCTAGACTAGTAGACAAGAATGTGATAGGAAACAAATGGGTATTTAGGAATAAGATGAATGAAGAAGGAGAATTTGTAAGGAATAAAGAAAGATTGGTATGTAAAGGTTACTCACAACAAGAATTAATAGACTATGATGAAACCTATGCTCCAGTGGCTAGAATAAAAGTAGTAAGATTATTCTTAGCTTATGTAGCATAGAATAAATTCAAAGTATATTAGATGGATATCAAGTCAGCATTTCTTAATTGAGAACTTGAAGAAGAAGTGTACATTGAGCAACCTGAAGGATGTCCTTTGACAAATGACAAGGACGTAGTATGCAGACTAAGGAAAACATTGTTTGGATTGAAGCGAGCACCAAGAACCTAGTATGCAAGGTTGGACAAGCATTTGACAAAGCTTGGATAGGGAAAAGATATGGCATATAGTAATTTGTATTAGAAAGAATTTGATGATGGTTTGATAATTTTGGTAATATTTGTTGATGATACCATATTTGGGGGAAATGATAAAGAAAGTGAAAGGCTTTTTGAAGAGATGAAGAAACAATTTGAGATGAATATGATAGGAGAGATGGAATATTTCCTAGGATTACAGATTGTAAAGAATAAAGAAGGAATTTTTATTTCTCAAATTAAGTACTTGAAGGATTTACTAAAAAGTTTTGTTTTAGAAGCATGTGAACTCATTGGAACACCTATGGTAATTGGACACAAGTTATCTACAAAGGATGAGACACCTACTATTGAGCAGAAAAAGATCTATGATAGGAGGATTACAATATCTAACTCACACAAGGCTAGATATAGCAAATGCAGTTGGAATTGTTGGAAGATTCTTGGCTGATCCCAAAGAAGCACATTATGTAGTAGTAAAAATGATATTTAGATATCTGAAACAAACTTTAGAATTTAGATTGTTGTATGAAAGATCTAATGATTTCACTCTAAGTGCTTATACTGATGCAGATTGGGTAGGAAGTATGGATGATAGAAAACGCACCATTGGTGGAGCTTTCTATCTCGGAAGAAGATTAGTTTCTTAGTTAAGAAAGAAACATGATTGTACATCACAAAGTATAGTGGATGTAGAGTATGTTGTAGCAGCAAACAGTTGCAATAAATTCATTTTGATGAAGTAGATGTTGAAGGATATAAGGATAGAAATCAATGAACCTATTGTCATAAATTGTGACAATATAAGCATGGTAAACATGTCTAAGAATCTAGTGTTGTATTCTATGACTAAGCACATTTCTATCAAGTATCACATGTTGAGAGAGAAAGTTGTAGATAAGGAAATTAGATTGGAGTATGTGAGCACTAAAGAGCAAATTGCAAATATATTCACTAAGCTTCTTCCCTAAGAGAATTTTGTGTATTTGCGAGATATGTTTGGGGTTATGCCCCTTCCTACATCAGAATAGAAGATGCAAGAGTGCATTAGTCAGAGGTAACAAAGCACCATTGTTTGTCTAGACTAAATGCTAATACTTAATATATGGGGGACTATCTATAATGGATAGAGTCATCTGGGACTCTTGTTGGATATTATTATGAACAATGCCTTTTGGCACTCAAGCAAGTAAGAATCAGTCATTACAAAGTTTGATGCAGAGATTTTTACTAGTGAAACCTTTGACATTGATGTCAATAGGGGAGAGCATTGTATGAAAAACATCATGGAACATCATGGGGAGAAGTATTGTAGAAAGTATTGCAGAAAGCACATTGAGGTATATCAATGAGGGAGAAAGATTGATAAAGAGGATTTGAAAATAAGATTAATAGTCTTTTGTTGGTATTCTTAAACTAGATTTTTTTCATCTATGTTTCCATCAATGCTAAAGGGGGAGATTATTGGAAGATTTGGGAGATTGTTAGAAGATCAGTTTCAAGAATGAATGTTGATGATATTCCTATGGAGAAGTATTTTAGATATGCTACTATGATGATATGTTACATTTATGACTGAGTTTTTCAATGATGGCAACATACCAAGCTTATGTGGTATTTAACAGAACAAAAATGTAAAGATCAAGTTGGTATAGACAACTAGTTGAGTATTATAACCACTCAAGTTTATGGGAGACACTTTGGAATATCAAGTATATGTAATTAATGTAAGAAGAAGAAACCACAAGTCTAGAAGAAGTTATGTAAGTTTCGGTGATGTCTATTGTAAGATAGAGTTTATAGAGGTATGTTATGGTAATCTTGTTATATCTCTTAGCACAGTTGTTATTCTAAGAATCAAGGTCCATGGCATGAACAAGATAGGTTGATGATGATGTGGATAAGTTTTTTTTTCATAATATTGCATGTATAAAAAGTTATTCAATTTTCAAGGTAGAAGATTAATGATATCGCTAAGTGTAACTTTTTCTTAATGTGGTCCTATAATAATTAATTGAGAAGGTCTAACAACCAAATCAGGGAATTGTTTAGAGGACTTGTTATAAAGGAAGGAAATTTTTCATTATCATGGTATGGAATGAAATGTTTTTGATGATTGGCTATAAGTAGTAGAGAGTGTGGAATAATCAAAAATAGTCAATCAAGGTCTAATAGTGATTGCTCTAGTTGACAAGATAGAGGAAATGAGAAGATAATAGTAAATTACTTGTTTGAGTAGTGAGATCTTCTTGTTCTTGAAATTGCATGATTTTGTAGTGGGCTCATCTTGCATGCATTATACTACAGCTCTTAACAAGGTTGGCACAACTCCTAATAGGATTAGAATCTCTTAACAAAGATTCAAAGTCTCCTAACAGGGACTCTTTGTACTAAATGTTATAATAGACTCCTACTAGGGTCCATCCTCTAACAAGGAATATTTATATTAGTACATCATCTTGTGGTCATCACTCCCATTAGGGTTTTCCCTCTGATCAATGGTTTTCCTAGTCAACATGTCTGGTGTATTTTTCTATGAGCATTTTATAATGGTTGTTGTTTACTTTTCTTGAATGGTTAAGTTTTTTTAAAGAAGATAAATGTTTTAATTGTTGGCTAACTAACTCACCCCCCCCCCCCACCCCTCTTAGTTATCTTGGTCTACTATAGTTTCTAACACTTCTCTTAAGAGTATACCTTATTTTACTAGTGAAACATGCATTTCTCCTATATAGTACATTAAATAATTTTCAAACATCTTCAATATACATGGTATCATAGAGGATGATGTTGCTCTTAGGTTTTTATCCTCATCATTAAAGGGAAATGCTCTATAGTGCTATAAGGGATTACAATATAATTCTATCAATAACTAGGATGAGTTAGGAAAAGTGTTGTGCAAACATTTGGAAGATAAAAGTGATCACCTGTCACTTTTAGAGAAGCTAACTACCATTAAAAGAGCACCCCTTGAGTGTATGATAGATTTTAATTATAGGTTCCAAAAAATATGGCATAGAATACCTACTATAGTAAAACCTTCCCTTGCTAATAATTTTTTACATTATCTAAGAGATTTCAATAGTGATATTGCTACAACTTTATAAGCCATTGTACAAGATACTTCACCAGCTACATATGAAATTTCCATAAAAGCATAAAATATCTTGATTCAAGGAGGAAAGTTAGCTCCATGGCCTCCAATGCCTTTTATTTCTTGACATGCCTACTCATTAGCCTACAATAGTTCCTATTCCTACCACATCAACAAGCCAACCTCTTTCCATAACCCCAATAGCCTCTACATCTTCCAACAAGTTAGGAGAGTTAAGGGATATGGTATAGACTTTGATGTTAAGTAATCAAAGGTTGCAAGATGAGGGAACCAATTTTGAAAAGATGTTAGAAGCTAACTTCTTAGTGGTGCAAAAGATGAGCAACAAGGTATGACCTTAGAAAGGCATCAAGCTCAAAATGGTAGGGCTTTCCAACCTCATTTCCAAAATCTCACAAATAATCAACCACCAAATTAGGGTCAAGATTATGTCATGCATAGCCAAAATAGACCTATGGGTAATGCCTTTGCCTCAAATACAAGAACAATTACAAAAATTGCATTAGTTCCTCAAAAAACCTTTCTCAAGAATAATATTTTTTGTTATTATTACAATTATCCATAAGAATATTGAATGTGATACAAGGTAGAGTCATCCCAAGCATTAACTATGAAAGATCAAGCAACAAGGTAGAAGTATAGTGCCAGTCAACCTACTAATGGTTCTCATCTATAATAGTAGGGTGATTATTCTTTTATGAAACATCAACCAAAGGAATATTGTCATGCTAGCCATAATAATTATGATGCTATAGCACATAAAACCAGAAGAAAAAGAAGAGCTATTGCGAATGCTACACCTCCTCTACCAAATTAGGGTAAAACTTTAGGTGTTTCTCCTTAGGTTCTATTACAAGTTTGCAACCAAATGTGGTCCCCAACAAATGCAAAACATAAACAAAAAGGAGTCTACTAAATGGTAGGCTACTCAAATTCGATGAATAGTTCCTATAGCTCCCAAAGCTCTAGTCAATGAAGTTTGTAATCCTCTCAATATATTAGATCATATGAAGAGGACTAGTGTTTATATTCCTCTTTGGGATCTTATGACTATGCCATCACAATTGGAACTATTGCAACAAGAGTTAAAAAGTATTGAGGTTTGAAATCAATCAACTACCTTAGGTGATGCAACAAGCCTAGTGCAACCATCAAAAGAAGGAGTTACAATTAAGAAAAGAAGGCCTCCTCCTTTTTATGTCTCTTTGATTATAGGGGACAAACTAGTTCATAATTGTGTGATAGATTTTAGAGCTAGTAGTTTAGTAATAACTAAATGTATAGCTAACATCCTTGGTTTTAAGAATGGTCCAATGGTTACTAGTTAGATGATAGTTCTATCAAAATAGTGGGAGTTCTTAAAAATGTGGAAAAGGGCATTGAATGCCTACCCTAGTTGTAGTGTCACACAAGACATATCAATAGCTAAGATTGAGCCACATTTTGCATCTATCTTTCTAGAGATTTCACTACACATGTATGTGGCTATATTGCATCAAATTAGTCCTATATGTTCTTTAGGAAAAAATATGGGACAAAAGCTTCTTTAAGGGAAGAACCTTTGGCACTTAATCACATAGAGACCTATACACCTAGTCCTATGAACATGAATTGTACAATTCATGAGATAGATAATAAAGACATGACAGGCAAGCCTACCACTTCCTTAACATGGTTGCATGATTATCCCTTGGTTGAGTGGGCCATTGCTTCTCAATTTGATCCACCACAAGAAGCTCTAGAAACAAGCCTTGGTACATATTGTATATTGAAAAAGGATACTCCTATTCCTAAAATAATTAAACTAGAAGAAGATAACAATGGATTATGGAACTTTTTCTTTGATGAATCAGGAAACAAGAATGGCCTAGGAGTTGGAGTGATGCTAGTCTCCCCTAGTTTGGAGAAGTTTCATTTCTCTTATGAACTACAATTTAGTTGCACTAACAACATAGAAAAATATGAAGCATTGATTCAAGGCCTCCAACTTGTAAAAAAGAGGGGAATAAATTTTTTGAATGCCTATGGAGATAGTAAACTGATTGTGAACAAAGTAAGGGGCCAAAAAATCACAAAAAATAATATGCTCAAATCATACAAGCATAGAGTTTGGGATCTTCTTTAGGGTTTCCAAGCATTCAATATCTTAAGTGTCCCTAGGAGAGAGAAAAAACATGTTGATAGATTTATAGAAATAGGTTCTCACTTTGATTTACTAGAGCATTTTGAGGACAAAATAGAGCAATACATTAGACTAGTTGTAAGACCTATTGTTTTGGATAATAGTATCAATTGGCAAGTATTTGACTCTGATATGCAAATTGTCAGATTTCTACAAAGTGAGGCAGAATTCTCTGATAGGAATAAGTCCAAGCTACAAAGTCAATGACCAAATAATGAAGCTTAGCTCCAACAAGTTTCCTATGGGTCTAATCACCTTAGAAAGTCTCTTCAATATTGAAAACCAAGAAAGGAAAAAGGGCTCAACTTAGCTGAAAATAAGGATGATCACATACCAATTGCCATTATTGATCAAAAGGTTCCCAATATGGGAAAGTTATGCTTTCAAGATGAACAAGAAAATTTTGTTCATGCATGAACACATGATGATTTAAATGATTTTGAACCAAGTGTGTTTGAACATGCCATAGATTTAAATATTGATGCAAAGCCTATTAAACATAAGAAAAGACCAGTCAACCCTAAGATTGAACCTATGATGAGAAAGGTGCTATCCAGGTTGATAGAGGCTAATATCATTTTTCATATTAAGAATTCATTTGTGGTAGCCAACATTTTTCCTATTAGGAAGAAGAATGGATAAATAAAATTATGTTTAGATTTTAGGGACTTCAATAGGGCTTCTCTCAAAGATCACCATCCTCTCTCTTCTATGGAGAAAATCTTACCTAAGGTCAGTGGCTCTAAAATATTTTCCTTCTTAGATGGGTTTTCAAGTTATAAGATCAAGTGTCAGTCCAAGAGTATGATAGATACAAGACAACCTTTACCAATAAATGTGGCACTTATGCCTATAACAAAGTGCCTTTTGGACTAACCAATGCATGTGCTACCTTTCAAAAAGAAATGGAGATGGCTATGAAGAGCATGCTTGAGAAATTTATGTTGGTCTACCTTGACAATATAATAGTCTATTACCTTGAGAATATAATAGTCTATTCAACGAATGTGACATATACCACTTTGGTCATCTAAGGCAAGTGTTTATCAAGTGCAGGGAATATGGTGTGTCCTTAAATCCAAGAAAGTGTGTATTTTCCACCAGTCAGGGAAAGTTTCTAGGACATATTGTGTCTAAGGATGAGTTAACCATTGATCAAAAAAGAGCAAAGGAAATCCTTTCTCTCCCACTTTCTAGTCATAAGAAGGGGATGCAAAGTTTCCTTAGTAGAATCAACTTTGTTAGAAGGTTCATTCCTAATCTTGCTACCATGTTCAAACCTCTTTTAGCCATGCTGAAGAAGAATATGGTTTTCACTTGGACAAAGGAAGGGAGAACTAGTTTTGAAGAAATCAAAGTAGCAATAGTATCATTTCTTACCCTTATCAATCCCAACTTTGATAAGGATTTCACTTTCTATACCCTCAGTGGTAAGTCAAGCATACCTATTATATTGACACGGTTGAATAATATATATGAAGAAAAAATATAGCCTTTTTTAGAGAAATGCTAGAGGATTATGAAGAAAAATATAGTTATGTAGAAAAACTATTTGTTGCTGTCATAAGGGTTTTAAATAAATTTAAATATCTATTATCACATAACAAGGTGCAACTCCTAGTTCCACATACAAGTGTAAAGGAGTTCCTCTTGAAAAAATATATCAATGAGAAAAGAGTTGGTTGGATCACCAAAGTCATGGAATATGACATTGACATTAGGATCACAAAGCTTGTGAGAGGTAAAGGATTGTGCGAGCATGTGATTTCATCCCATGAGATAACTGAAGAGGTTGGTCTAGTATTAGAGGAACAACTAGTAGGGGATGAAAATATAAATAGTTGGATTCATGACATGACAATCTTCTTTTTGGGAGGAGGATACCTACAGGGATTGGATAGAGATAAAAGAAGATAGTTGATATTGTAGTATATTCCTTTTGTCCCAGTGGATGAGATTCTTTTCAAAAGAGATCTCAATGGAGCCCTATTAAGGTGGATTAACCATGACCAAAAAAACCTTCGGGTTGTTCAATGTAGAATTCATCCTCTAAGATTATATTCAAGAATGTTGATTTCCCATCCATTTGATATACTTTCAATATTTTGTGTGTTGCATATGCAAGGAGTGTTTTAACACCTTCTAGTCTAGCAACAAGGGGAAAAATTTTCTCCATAATCAATATCTTCTTCTTGAGAATAAAAATTGCAAACTAACCTTGCCTTGTTTCTTCAAACTTCTCCATTATTATTCAACTTATTTTTGAATACCCATGTTGTGCCAATTACATTCTTTTCCTTTGGTTTAGGAACAAGATTCCAAGTTTTTATCATTTCAATCTAACCAATCTCTTCATTCATTGCCTCAAACTAGTTTTCATTTTCTAATACATCTTTGATAGTTCTAGGTTCAAACTTAGTAAGAAAACATGTAGTTTTTAATGTGTTCTATTTCGTGGTGCCTTCTAAGTGATCTCCAATAATTTTCTCACGTGCATGATGCCCTCTGACATATCTAGAAAGTTTGGGCACCTTCTTTCTACATTCACTAGGTTCACCATGATCTTCTAAATCATGCTCAGGTCCCACTATCTGTGACTTGGGTCCATCAGATGACTTAGTTTGCATTGGATGAAACTCAAGTCCCTTTGACTATGACTCAGATTGTACTAGTTGCAACTTAGGTTGAATTGGGTATTTTGATGACTCGAGTGGTGAAGACTACTTACTACCATTTTCTTGGACTTTAGGTAAAGTATCAAGCTCTTAATAAATAAAGTTTCTATACTTTTTAGGTTCTTTTCTACTTTGTTCTTTAGATTCTTCTACAAACTCATTAATCTTTACATGTGCACTTTCTATGACTTTGTGAGTAGATAGATTCAAACATTTCTATGCTTTGATCTTATTGGAATATCCCAAGAATATGCCTTCATTAGTTTTCTCATCAAATTTTCCTTTTCTTGACTCTATTACATCATAAAAATTTACTTCAAAATACTTTGAAATAAGAACCATTAGGTTTATAGCCATACCATGATTCAAAAGGTATTTAATTTGAGTCCTCGTTTAGCTAAACTTTGTTCAAGGTATGAACTGCAATGTTGATTTCTTCCTTCTAGTATTTGATAGCAACATTCATCTCTATCATCAGTGTCCTTACATAATCAATGATAGATTTTGTTTGTTCTCTCAAAAATGTCATTCTACTGAGGTGTACTAGGTGGAGATAACTATCTTTTGGTTCTTCTTTCATTGCATAATTCATTGAATTCATTTGAGATGAATTTACCTCCTCTATCTGACCTTAGACACTTTAGTTTCTTTCTTGTTTCTTTCTCAACTCTAACTAGATACCATTTGAAATTTTGAAAAGATTGTAATTTATCCTTTAAATACATAACTATCATCATCCTAGAGTAATAATCAACAAAAAAAAAAAATTACTTATCGCCAAATTAGATTTGAATGCCAATTGGTCCAAAAAGGTCTATATGAACTAGCTCCAATATTTCTTCAGAATGATAGTTCTTTCTTTTATAATTTATTTTTTCTGTCTTTCCAATTTGACAATTCTTGTAGATGGCCATATCAGGATTATTTAGGCTTGGAATGCCTCTAAACCTTTTATTCTTTCTTATGTTGACTAGGTTATCAAACTTAAGATGATAGAATTTTTTACACCATAACGAACTTTCTTGTATTGGAGCTATAAAACATGAATTTTTAGTTAGATGCAGGTAGAGTAGATTACATCTTGTTTGATTGCAAGTCCCAACTAGATTTCCATTTCCATCTAGCAACTTGGCTTTCCTATTCATGAATTCCACCATGAATCCAAGGTTATTCAACTATGCCACACTAAGCAACTTATTACTTTGTCCTTCAATCCAACAAGCATTGTCATGTTTGAGATCATTGTTTAGTGCAATACAACATTTTCCTTTCACATAACAAGGTCCATCATTTCCAAATCCGACACTCCAACCATCATAGTATTCCAAGTGCTCAAATTTAGAATTATCACCAGTCATGTGGTGAGAATAGCCACTATCAATAATCTATGTATCATTCTTACTAACATGAGAAATGAGAGCCATCTTATCATTCTCATTATCTAATTCATCCTTAACAATAATGTAAACCATTTCATCTTGTTCACTACTATCAGAATCTTTAGCCACGTTACAAGATTTCTTACCTTTATCCTTGCATTTTTTTGTAGATTTTGAAGTCCTTCTTTCCTTTTTTCTTTTCATGCTTCTTTTCTTCTTTGCCTTCTATATTTGGACACCTTTCAATAATGTGACCAGCTTCTTCACAAGAAAAGAAAATCAAATGAAATTTTCCCTTGTACATTCCTTTGCCTTTGGAAAATCTTCTTGTAAGTACTAATGTTTCAATGACTTTGAGATCATCATCATAACCAAATTCATTTTCACTATTAGACTTCTTTCTTTTAGACTCTATAGCTTTCTTCTTGAGGGATAGTTTATCTTGAAATGTAGAGTCAAGGTTACTAGAGTTGGGAATATAATTATCAAAATTATGTAACTCAAATTTTGTCAACCCTCCCACTAGTGCATCCAAAGTTATATAATTCTTAGGATCACATCTCATTTCTTCAATACCTGATAGCTTGATTGCATAAATAGGAAGAAGGGTTATGAATTAATTTCTTATCACCATTACATCAACAATTTTCCCATTTGAGGCTCTAATTGCACTCACACTAGCTTTGATTCATTCACTATACCATACAATGTTCTCCATTGGCTCTAATTGAAACATTACAATCTCATATCAGCAATATCCCTCTTTGACATTGATGGAAAACCAATACCAACAACAATACCAAAAAGAAAATAATTCCTTGTCTTGAAATTTCTCCCTCTATTAGCAACCTTCATCTTCTTTATAGGCTACAAAATTCTATTCAAATCAATAGATCAACAAACAATGAACTCATCTTTATGACCCCCTCTTGATCACTCCCTTATTTTGATATTTGGGTATCTTTGCACTATTATTATATCTCCCTCAACACTATCTCCCTCTTACTAGATAGATGTAGTTCTTTTATTCATTTCTCCCTCTGTAGTAAACATCAAGTACACTATATCCCTCTGATTGGATATTCCATTTTTCTTCCTTTGATTGGTATTATATTCTATAATTATCCTTCTTTGACAATAATGCCAAAGACTTGTCATCACAACACATATATATGAACAATTTCAATTTCTCCCTCTATCACCTTACTTGTGACTGATCTTCTTTTTAGTTCCTTTATTAATTTAGTAAGCTCCTAAAGTAATATCCACTACATCAATGTGTAAGATATAACATCCATTTCCAATTGATGCAACACACTACTTAGCTTCTCAAGAAGCTTTGGATATGGGTATCACCCCTAGTTTACCTCTTAGATACTCATGTGCATCCTTAGGTAATGATTTTGTGAAGATTTCAACTATCTTCTCTTTTGTATTCACATATTCCATCTTCACCGCTTTGTCTTGAACTAACTTTCTTAGGTAATGATACATGATTGCAATATTATTAGTCTTTATGTACATTGTAGGGTTCTTTGATATATTTAAAGCACTTTTATTATCACAATAAAGTATCACAAGTTCAATGATTTCTTCTTTCATACCTTTGAGTAGAAGTTTGCTCCATACAAAGTTTGTACAATTTATTGCAGCACCAACATATTTAGCTTCAACAATACATTGAGATATGAAATTTTTTTATTATTGGTAGAGGTGACCAACCTCTTTCCTAAGAAAAATGCTCCTCCACTAGTTATATTTATGTCATCAATCTTTCCATCCCAATCGCCATCGGTGTAGGCTCTCAACTCAAATTTTCATTTTTCTTGTAGTATAGACCATAGTCTTCTATTCCTTTCAAATATTTCATTATTCTCTTAACATTCATCAGATGATTCTCATTAGGATTAAAAGAGAATCTTTCAATTTTCTCAAAAAATAATGCAATATTAGGTTTGCTATGCACTACATATTGCAATTTTGCAATCATAGAGCTATATAATGTTTGATTCACATCAGTTGAATCATCATTATTAAACTTCTATCCCATCACCATATGTGTGCTAACTGGTTTTTAATCTTCCAATATTTTTTTTTTCAATACTTCCTTCACATACATAGACTAAGTATTGTGTATACATATTTCATCTAATATACTTGCAAACAAACAAAGAACTTAATCTCTCCAATCATAGACATCTCAAATTTTTTCTTCATTTCATTTGCAAATGCTTTACATAATCCTTCTTAACCAATATGATATCATCAACAAAAATTCAGCTAGTAAAATACTATTACCATCGTTTGTCTCCATTTTTCTTCATGTGTAGATTGTTGTTATCATTAGTCCTCTTTAGTCCAATTTTCACAAGATAATTGTGAAGCCTTTCATACCATGCTTGTGGTTCTTCCTTTAAATCATATAAAGCTTTGTGTAGTCTACATACAATGTTCTTGTTGTGAGAATCAACAAAATCCTTTTGGTTGCTCAATAGAGACCTCTTCTTCTAATATGTCATTCAGAATTGCAGATTTCACATCCATTTGATAAACTTTGAAACCTGTTGTTGGAAATCTGATTGAAAATCTCATTGTTGTTAAAGATCAAAGAGGGAGATTGTTGTAAAAGAATGTTTCAATCATTCTTTATCCATTGATGTAAAACCTGCTATTTGCAGTAATGATATTTTCTAATAAGATTCAAGCACTATTACTTAACTGATTGATGAAAAGGATTTGATCAACAAGATGTAACAAGAGAACCTAAGGTAAAGGTTGAGTTATGATATTGTAATGAACTGTAAGAATTAGCTAAGACAATGGTTAAGTAGTGTATTGATAACATACTCAAAGATACAGAGGATGATCACATTTAGACATATTAAAAAGTTGTAACAAAGTTGTCTACAAAGCTTTAACCTTGATCATCAGAAGAAGCCGCACAAATCAATTGAAGCCAAGCAAATTCTTAGTAGAATCCAAGTAATAGACATTTTTAGTTAGTATCAAGTGATCTTCAAGTGTCAAGTAAAAGATCAGGTGCTGAGCATCAAGAAAAATTTTCAATTAGCGTCGAGTAATCTTCAGGTGTTGAGCATCACGAAAAATATAGTTGATGTCGAGTAACATAGTATGTGCTAAGCACCAATATTTAAATAGTGTCGAGCTTCTACATAATTTCAAATAAAAAAAATTCACCAAATCCAAGCTGACTTAGTAGTTACATTGAATTTTGTGAACAAGTTGGAGGATAAGGATGATGAGTTGTTGGCACAAAATCCTATGTGAACCATTTTTAGGCAAATTTTAATGGATTATTCAAGAAGCTTCTAGAAGAAACAAAACATGGGTTGGATGCAATGAATCCCACCTAATCCATGGGAATTGAAATTGAAGAAAAAGATGAATTGAATGGGAAAAGGAACTCCAAGACTTCCATATAAGAAGTCATAACCAAGATAGAAGAGAGTTGTTGATACTGTTGCTGCAGAAGTGTCAAATCTGTGAAGTGATTGAAAGAGTGTTAAGAAGGAAGAGCATAGAGGCTCTACTTCTACAAGTGGTCATGAAGAGATGATTGCACTGCTACATTGAGTATGGAGACTCAAGAAGTCAAAGCTTGAAAGATAAGGCAAGTAGTTAAGAGTTGCAGAGATAGAAGGCCAAGCAAGGGTATGAGCAGAGAAGCGATTTGAAATCTACAAGATAAGTTGTATGTTGTAGTTAGGTCAAGATTTTCTAATACTCTTTAGAAATTCTATTAGATCTAAAAAACCTATGTACTTAGGTTGGCCTAGCAACCATTTGTAAATTCTTTAATCGGGTGACATTCCAAGTGAATGTTCTAAAGTCCTTTTACCAAGCACACTTCTAACAAGGTGGTTAAATCCTCTAACAAGGTTACATTTAATAGTGTGTGTTGTAAGCCTTTAATAGGGAAAGCCTTTCATAGGGCATCACTTTAGAAGGGTGAGAATAGAGTAGCATGTTATTGGTGGTTTTTTCCAAATATGGTTTCCACTTAAATCACTGTATCATGTGTTGATTTCTTGTTTGTTATACTTACATGATGATTTATAGTGACTTGCTGATTAGACAAGTTAATGTTTGAATGAATGAATGATTGAATGCATTTACCACACTTAGATAAAAAATTTGAAAGGGACATCTAGAACTTGAATAAGTGATTCACCCCCCTCCCCCTCTCAGTTATTCTAAAGCAAATCTAACAATTGGTATTAGAGCCTCCTGCTGATTTAGTTTCAAGGTACTAGAAGCAGGAAGATTAAGATGTCCATGAGAGAAGTTCCCACGCTTAACAAAGACAACTGTGTTGAATGGCAGAGTTTGATGAAATTCCACCTTGGATCAATAAGTGACTATGCACAAACTTTAATTGGAATAGAACATACAATGTTCTTGTTGTGAGCATCAACAACATGATTTTGGTTGTTCTATATAGACCTCTTCTTCTAATATGTCATTCAAAATTGCAGATTTCATATCCACTTGATAAACTTTGAAACCTGTTGTTGGAAATCTGATTGAAAATCTCATTGTTGTTGAAGATCAAAGAGGGAGATTGTTGTAAAAGAATGTTTCAATCATTGTTTTTCCATTGATGTAAAACCTGCTATTTGTGGGAATGATATTTTCTAATAAGATTCAAGCACTATCACTTACTTGATTAATGAAAAGAATTTGATCAAAAAGATGTAACAACAACACCTAAGGGAAAGGTTGAGTTATGATGTTGTAATGAACTGCAAGAATTAGCTAAGACAATGGTTAAGTAGTGTATTGATAACATACTCAAAGAAATAGAGGATGATCACATTTAGACATATTAAAAAGTTGTCTACAAAGCTTTAACCTTGATCATCAGAAGAAGCCGTGCAAATCAATTGAAGCCAAGAAAATTCTTAGTAGAAGCCAAGTAACAGACATTTTTAGTTAGTTTTGAGTGATCTTCAAGTGTCAAGTAAAAGATCAGGTGTTGAGCATCAAGAAAAAATTTTAGTTAGTGTCAAGTAATCTTCAGGTGTCGAGCATCACGAAAAATATAGTTGATGTTGAGTAACATAGTATTTGCCAAGTACCAATATTTCAATAGTACCGAGCTGCTGCATAATTTCAAATAACAAATATTCACCAAATCCAATCCAACTTAGTAGTTACATTGAATTTTGTGAACAAGTTAGATGATAAGGATGATGAGTTGTTGGCACAAAATCCTATGTAAACGATTTTTAAGAAAATTTTAATGGATTATTCAAGAAGCTTCTAGAAGAAAAAAAAATGGTTTGGATGCAATGAATCCTACCTAATCCACGGGAATTGAAATTGAAGAAAAAGATGAATTGAATAGGAAAAGAAACTCCAAGACTTCCATTTAAGAAACCATAACCAAGATAGAAGAGAGTTGCTGATACTGTTGCTGCAGAAGTGTCAAATCTGTGAAGTGATTGAAAGAGTGTTAAGAAGGAAGAGCATAGAGGCTCTACTTCTACAAGTTGTCATGAAGAGATGATTACACTGCTACATTGAGTATGGAGACTCAAGAAGTCAAAGCTTGAAAGATAAGGCAATTAGTTAAGAGTTGCAGAGATAGAAGGCTAGGCAAGGGTATGAGTAGAGAAGCAATTTGAAATCTGCAAGTAAAGTTGTATGTTGTAGTCAGGTCAAGATTTTCTAATACTCTTTAGCAATTCTATTAGATCTGAAAAACCTATGGACTTAGATTGGCCTAACAACCATTTGTAAATCCTTTAATTGGGTGACATTCCAAGTGAATGTTCTAAAGTCCTTTTACCAGGCACACTTCTAACAATGTGGTTAAATCTTCTAACAAGGTCACATTTAACAGTGTGTGTTGTAAGCCTTTAACAGGGCAAGCCTTTCATAGGGCATCACTTTAGAAGGGTGAGAATAGAGTAGCATGTTATTGGTAGTTTTTTCTAAATATGGTTTCCACTTAAATCACTATGTCATATGTTGATTTCCTATGTGTTATACTTGCATGATGATTTACAGTAACTTGCTGATTACACAAGTTAAAGTTTGAATGAATGAATGATTGAATGTATTTACCACACTTAGATAAAAAATTTGAAAGGGACATCTAGACCTTGAATAACTGATTCACCCCCCTCCCCCTCTCAGTTATTCTAAAGCAATTCTAACAATTGGTAATAGAGCCTTCTGCTGATTTAGTTTCAAGGTACTAGAAGCAAGAAGATTAGGATGTCCAAGAGAGAAGTTCCCATGCTTAACAAAGACAACTATGCTGCATGGCAGAGTTTGATGAAATTCAACCTTGGATCAATAAGTGACTATGCACAAACTTCAATTGGAATAGAACATGTAACTCTAGTAGGACCTCTTACTACAGATGATTTGAAAAAAAAGGAGGACAATCAAGCAATGTTGGAGATTGCCTCTGCATTTAGCTATGCTGAATATGATGATTTCAAAGACCATGACACTACATTCAAGATGTGGAAAACCCTATTAGAAATATATGGAGGAGATCAGAATGTCCAAAGAGAAAAGAGAGAAAGCCTAAGAGGGATGTTTGATGACATGAGGATGGAGGAAGGTGAAAATCCTTCTCATTATGCTGCAAGAATAAAAGAAGTGGTCAGTGCAATAAGAAGTCTAGGTGGTCAACTAGAAGAAGAAACATCCATCAAAAAATACTTGAGAACTCTACTCCCTATCTATGCTATAAGATTTTCAACCATTCAAAAGCTGAGGTGTGTACAAGAAAACACACTAACTTTTGAAGGAATAGATGGAAGACTAACTGCATTTGAGCTATCCACTTTTGATAATTACAGACTTGAAAACCCTTATTTTGATTTCAAGGCCAAAATGACAATAAAAGATACTAAGAAGAACACAAAAAGAAAAAGAAGAAAAAAAGGAAAACATGCATCCAGTGATAGCATCACAGATGAGGAAGATGTGGAATAGTTAGAAGCACTACTGGCTAGGAGATTTCATAGAGGTAAAGGAAAATTCAAAGGTAAGCTTCCTATCATATGTTTTAATTGTAATGAAGTAGGTCATATAGCTGCAAGATGCCCATAGAAGAAAAACTTTAAAGAAGGAAGCAAGTTCAAGAACAAAAGAGAAGATGATAACAAAGATTACAAGAAGAAAGGCAAGAGATTCAACATTGTTGAAGAAGATATCAATGAAAATGATGATTAAGTAGTCTATGAAGCCATGAAGGATGAATTAGACAAAGATGAAGATGAAGCAATAGCATTGGTTACCTGTGTGAACCAGAAGGACAAGTGGATCATAGATAGTGGATGCTCACATCACATGATAGGAGATAATTGTAAGTTCATTACCTTTACTCAATATGATGGAAATATTGTTAGATTTGGTAATGACACCCCATGTCAAATCAAAGGAAAAGGCTCTATCAATCTTATAGAGAAAATTTCATGTGATAATGCATACTATGTTGAAGGATTGAACTACAAATTGTTGAGTGTATCTTAGTTAGGCAATGTAGGTTGCAAAGTGGAATTTTGAAACAAAACTACCAAGATCTATGATATTGATGGAAATCTGATAGGAAAAGGTGAACAAACTAGGAGTAATATTTTCTACCTAGATACAAAAGAAGCAACATGTCTTATTGTTAGACTTGATGATGTGTGGTTGTGGCATAAAAGGTTGTGTCATGTTAATTTTGATAATTTGATCAGCATTAGTAGGAAGAACGAAGTCAAAGGATTGCCCAAGTTAAAGAAACTTGAAAATATGATGTGTAAACGATGTCAACTAGGGAAGATGAATAAATCTAGTTTCAAAAGAAAACCATATAATTCCAATGAAGTTCTAGAGTTAGTTCATATAGATTTATGTGGCCCAATAGAAGTGCAAAGCTACTTAGGAGACATATACATAATGCTATTTGTAGATGATTATTCCAGAATGATGACAGCTATGTTCTTAAAACAAAAATCTAATGCATTTAAAATGTTCAAATGGTATTGGACTAGAGTTGAGAAGGAAACAGGAAAGAACCTAAAATGCCTAAGTTCACATAGAGGAGGTGAGTTTACATCAAGAGAATTTGAAGTATTTTGCAATGATAGAGGTATCAAAAGGAAAATGTCAGAACCTAGAACTCCACCATGGAATGGTATTGTTGAAAGGAGAAATAGGTCAGTGATTAACTGTGCTAAAACCTTGATGATGAACAAAAATGTTTCACTTAAGTATTGGAGGGAAGTTGTGAGTACTTCAGTCTACACCCTGAATAGAGTTCAAGTCAAAAAAGGTACAAATGCAACACCCTTTGAATTATGGTATGGTCATTCACCTAATGTTAAACATTTCAAAGTGTTTGGTTGTTAATGTTATATTCTAAAAGAAATTAGAAATGGCAAGTTTGATGCAAAAATTGATGAAGGAATATTTCTTGGGTACTCGACTAAAAGTAAGGTATATAAGTGTTTGAATACTGACACTAACAGAGTTGTGGAGAGTGAAAATGTAAATTTTGATGAGAATGCAAAAGTTCAAGATGATGAGTCAAAGAAAATAGAGGATTATAGATCCTTTGTATACTTCTATGAAGGAATGATAGCTGAAGACAATGCTACAAATCGATTTGGGAACCAGCAACTAACTTCAGTATCTACTGAGTCTTAGCCTATGAATGCCGAGTTACATTCAAAAGTCAAGCTGCAGAATGTAGAAAATGAACAAACTAGTTTTGAAAATGGTCTACATGAAAGGAATGATGAATTACCTGATGAAGAAGAACAAAATGACTCTGAAGATGAAGGATCAAATGTGGAAAGAAGGACTAAACCCAGATTAGCTAAGTATGTAAGAAGACATCACCCTATAGATCAAATCATTGGTGATAAGGATGCTAGACCGATGATAAGGAATAGACTCAAAAATGAATCATGTCTACTAAGCAAGGTTGAACCTAAAATAGTCAAAGATGCACTGCAAGATGATGATTGGTATAAGGCCATGAAAGAAGAGATAGATCAGATTGAGAAAAAAAAAACTTGGTCTCTAGTTCCTAGACCGGCTAATAAGAATGTGATTAGTACCAAGTGGGTGTTCAAAAACAAACTTGATGAGAATGGTGAAATAATAAGAAATAAAGCCAGACTAGTTTGCAAAGCCTATGCACAAGAAGAAGAATTAGATTATGGAGAGACATTTTCTCCTATTGCAAGATTGGAAGGAGTAAGAACATTACTTGCATATGCTACATATAAGGATTTTAAAGTCTACCAGATGGATGTGAAGTCAATTTTTTTGAATGGTATACTGGAAGAGGAAGTCTACATAGAACAACCAAAGGGGTTTGTTGATGAGAAGAACAAGAACATGGTCTACAAACTATACAAAGCACTTTATAGACTAAAGCAAGCACCAAGAGCATGGTCTGAAAGGTTGCACAAATACCTTCTAAAAATATGATTTGAAAGAACAGATGACAATAGCAATTTGTACATCAAATCTGAGGAAAGTAAAGACATTTTGATTTCAGAAATCTTTGTTGATGACATAATATTTGGAGGAAAAGATGTTTTATCAAAGATTTTGCAAATCAAATGAAGCATGAATTTGAGACATCAATGTTTCAAGAAATAAAATTCCTTGTTGGATTACAAGTACATTAGTTGAAGTATGGCATATTTTTGACTCAATCCAAATACATCAAGGAAGAAATTAAAACATTTGGACTAGAAGACTTAAAACTAGTCAGCACACCAATGGCAACTGGACATAAGCTATCCAAGAATGATGAGTCTGCTGAAGTAAATCAGACATTGTATAGGTCAATGATTGGAAAGTTGCAATATGTTGTATATAGTAGATGAGACATTGCATTAGCCATTGAAATAGTGGCTAGATTTTTTGCCAATCCAAGAGAAAACCACTTAATGGTAGTAAAGAGAATATTGAGGTACCTAAAAGAAATTGATGACTTTGGTTTGTACTACAAAAGGAATGAGAAATTTGAACTGAGAGCTTACACTAATGTAGATTGGGGAGGTAACATTGATGATAGAAAAAGCACTAGTGGAGGAGCACTTTTTTAAGGAAAGAGGTTGATTACATGGATAAGCAAAAAACAAAATTGCACCTCATAGTCTACTGCTGAAGCTGAATATGTGGCAACTGCTATAAATTGAACTAATATTGTGTGGATCAAATATTTGCTACAAGGTATGAAGGAAGAGGTAATTGAGCCCATGACACTTTATTGTGATAATACAAGTGCTATCAATATATCAAAAAATCCAGTAATGCATGCTAAAAGCAAGCATATTGCAATTAAGTATCATTATGTAAGAGAGCTAGTGGAAGATAAACAAGTGAAGATGGAATATGTTAGCTCAAAGGAAAAAATTGCTAATATCTTCACAAAAGCACTACCTAAAGATGCTTTTGAGTATCTTAGAGGTAAGTTAGGGGTGATACCCCTAGCTAAGGCTACTTAAAGCAAAAGAAAGAATACCCTGCATCCAATAAGTCGAATGCTAAAGATTTTATACATTGATGCAGAG